>SNQJ01S0014063.1:106257-123484 GCA_010110895.2 Picea sitchensis
AATGGGTCAGATTTATTGTTCATAACTTTCTTGCATTTATCAAGGCATCCGTTAACATGTTTACTTTTTAACATTTACCTAATCACATTAAAAAATTACTGTAAGGATATGTAATTGCCACGTTTAAATGATTAAGTAGGATTCAACCATGCAGCCAAATGTTTCATATTACCACAAACAGATTACGAATTACCACAGACATTTTATGACACACGTTCTCAGTCGATACCTTTCGGCGTTCTCAGTCGCGAGTTAGTAACTGTGCTAGTATTAGTATCTGTCGAAGTTCTGGTATTATAGCGTTTAGTTAGTCGTTGACGGTGCATTACTTGAGTTTTGATTAAAAAATTATCCTTATTTTTTAATGTAAAATATTATACAAATAAATTATATTTAAATTCTTTATTTTTATGAAATATTAAAATTGAATTTTTTACATCTGATTGATGAAAAAAAAAAAATTTGAAGTTTTATTGCAAATGTTATTGCGACATTGTTGAGATTGGAAACATTATTTAATGAGACAAAATAAAATTTACGGCGAAGACTTTATATACGACCCTTTCCACTATCCACACACCACGACGATCCTTCAGCCCAATGATCATACATTCCATCAACCTTGTTTCCTATGTGAAATTGAAAGGCTTATTAATGCTTGGAAGTAACAGTACATGTGTCACAATCAACATGTCGTGACCAGATGCCTTTGGCATGAGATAATTGCAAAGTGAATATGTTCACTCGACTAATGATATTCATACAATAATTTATTTATTTTTTATTTTGCATTTTTTAAATGTTTTAAATTTTATTTTATTTTTAAATTATTTTATATTTTTTTAACATTTTTTAAAAGTTAAAACATATTTTTTTGTTTTTCAATTTTAATTTTTATTTATTTTTTAAGTAATTGTTTATTTAATTTTTAAAATTAACTTTTAAGTATATTTGAATAATTCATGTTAAAGATTTTGATTATTATTTTTTTATTATTTTTAAATGTGTAATGTTAATAGTTCTTAACTTCTACTCATTAATCAAGAATTATTTATCTAAATACTTGTAATAATAATAATAATCTATTTTTAAGATTCCAACCAAGCTAGATACCAAATTGGTGTATAAGATCGCCTTGTTTGTGGGAGAAGGGATCTCGGATTTGACTCCTAAAGTTTGGGGAGGTGTACATACCCTAGCCCTGTGAATTTGAACCTAACCTCAAAAATAGATATAACCCAAAATCCTTATAATACCAATCAACCACTAACCTTACCTATGTGTGAATTCTTGTAACATCAAGTCACTTACTCGAACAAACCACGTAACTCAACATATCAATGCATATATTATTAATCAATGCATAAAGTTCCATAAATGGGGACATTTTTCATGAAGTATGGAAGAATGTATTGTACCACCATTATTCCAAGAGAAACCACTTGAACCGTTTTGTTTTTTTATCAAATGTAAAACAACGAAGATATCATTCTAGACATTAATTCACAATCTTAGTTTGTCCATCGGATTGAGGATGGTAAGAGGAGCTATGACACAATTTAGTGCCCAAACAATAAAATAATTCAATGAAAATCAAATCCCTATCACTTACAATAAGCTTGGGGATTCCATGTAGTTTTTGAATCATTTCCATGAATGGCTATTATACTTGCTTTAAAAGGATGATAAAGTGAGCAAAAATGGGCATACTTTGTGAGTCAATCCACTACTAAAATGATGGCATTCTTTCCTTCAAACTTGGGTAGATCTATAATAAATTTCATTGAAACATCTTCTCAACATTGACTTCGTATGGCTAATGGTTTTAGGAGACCTAGGGTCTTGATTGTATCTCCTTACTCTATTAGCAGACCACACATTTATCCATAAAATTTTAAACATCAATTTTAAAACCTTCCCCAAAAAAAATCTTCTTGATCCTATGGTAAGTTTTCAAGAACCTTGAATGTCCTCCTATAGAAGTGTGCAATTCTAAAAGGATATTCTCTTTGAGTTGGAAATTCTTACATAAATATAGATGATCCTAATACCATAGTAAATCATTCTTTCACACAAATTTATCTAATGCACTTGATTCCTAGTGTAGTTATTGAATGATCTTGCTTCCATTGTATCCTTGCTTCTTCCACCTAATCAGATTGTGGAATGGAAATAGCACACAGTAAGATCTTTATGTCTTCTTCTTTCCTTAAAAGTGCATCTACCACCATATTTAGTTTTTTTTTTGCAGATAATTTCAAAATCATAACCTAGTATCTTTGTAAAGGCGTTATTTCTTAACTACATGTAATATGGCCAACATTTCATTTTTATAAATAGGTTTGAGTAGGTTCTTTCCTTTAAGCTAGTTTCTTTCAAAGATAATGGGCCTTCCTTCTTTCATTAAAATTGCATCAGTGTCATGTTTTGAGGCATCACACTCCATAATAAATGCTTTTGTGATGTTATGTCCAATATAGGAGTTGTACACATAGCCTCTTTAAGTTTTTCAAAAGCTTAGGTTGTTTCTTAAGTCCAAGAAAATGCCTCATTTTTTAATAATGTTATTATAAGTGTTGATATTTAACCATAACTATTAAAAAACTTGCGGTAATAGCCCGCCAATCCTAAGAATCCTCTAATATTATTCAAGGTTTTGGGAATTGTCCATTCCATCATTGCTTTAATTTTGTTACGGTCCACTTTGACACCTTCATGAGATACAATATGACCCAAATATTCCACTTCTTGAACCCCAAAGGAAAACTTGGAAGGCTTTGCACATAGTTGTTGTTCTTCCAATAGTTTTAAGACCCTGTCAATATGTTGTACATGCTCTTCCCAAATTTTGTTGTAAATCAATATATCATCAAAAAATAATACCACAAATTTCCGAGTAATGGTTTGAAAATAGATTTCATCAAACTTTGAAATGTTGAAGGTGCATTAGTAAGGCCAAATGGCATCACCAAAAATTCATAATAACCTTCGTGTTCAAAAGGTTGTTTTCGATATGTCTTATTGCCTCATTCTAATTTGATGATATCCAGAATGGAGATCCAACTTGGTAAAGAAAATTGCTCCTTGAAATTCATCTTCATCAATGACAAGATTAGAAAACTTATATTTAATGGTCATTTGTCGAGTTGTACATTTTGAGTGGGCCTAATGGTTAAGAACATGTGTTTCCTCCTAAGAGGTCACAAATTCAAATACAGAGGGGGGTAAGGTGTGTATACCTCCGTAGAATTTAGCAGTCAAATCTCTACGCAGAGGGATCTCTTGTCCCACAAACAAGGGGGTCTCATACACCAATTTGATGTTTTTCTTGGTCTTGACCTTAAAATTATATTATTATTATTATTATCTGGACAAACTCCATGAACCTTCATTTTTTTGAACCATCACCACTGGTGAAGAGAAAACAATTTGGCTAGGTTGAATGATGCCAGTAACATTTCTTGAATCATATGCTCAATCTTAGTACATATAAATCCTAATGCTAGGTAGTGCACTTCCTAGTTGCAAATGAATAACATGGTCATGATCTTGAACAAGTGGAAGACCCTTAGGAATCTTTACAAATACCTTAGAATGATTGTCAATAACTTTTGGGAGATCCACCATAGCAAAGGGTCTAGATGTTTGAACATCTACGGAGCACAATTGTGAAATTACACCATGATGTCCCCTATTAACTAATTTTTTCATGTTGTTAGAGCTTATCACTTTAGAGGTTTTCCCTTGCATATCTCTAAGTTCAATTTCCTTATCTTCTAAAGAAAATGTCATAAAAAGTTCCTCAAAATTAAGAGCCATTGTTCCCAATGATTGTAACCATTGGACCCATAATACAACATCAACACCACTCATTTGTATTGCAATAATGGGACTATCCAAAAAATATTACCCCATAGTGAGATTAATACTATGGCACTTCTCTAAACAACTTATGGTATCTCCATCTGCAATCATTACTTGATATTTTGGTGCTAGATGTATAAAACAATTGAGAAGTTTCGATAAATTGAAATTAATGAAGTTATGGGTACTTATAGAATCAATCAACACTAATATTTTTTTCTTTTTTATATATCCTTCTATATTTAGGGTTTGAGGAGTGTTGATACCATCCAATGCATGACAATATATTGTTGTAGTCTCTTCCAATTCTAGATCTTGTGATGGTTCTAGATCTTGATCTTCTTCCTCTTCACTATCTATGTATATTACTTTCTTCTCACCGCATTTATGTCCCTTGTTGTATTTTTTGTTGAATTGAAACATAGTCCATTTGTTCTTCTTTCATTTGTTTGTTGAGGTATAAACCATGTAGGTTGAGTGAGGTTGGGAGAGGGAACATGGTGCTCTCTATAGTTGTTAGTGGCCACCCTTCTAGTAGCCATATTTTTACTTTCCACTTTCCCTGTTATAGTGTAACACCCTATTTTCCCCAATGATTGTAATTATGCTAAGACTTCATATAATGTGATTATGAATCATGTAATTATGTTTTTAATTAATAGAAAACATCATAGAGTTTGTTGAGTGGGAATTGGTGAGGTGGGGTGGAGAAGCTTCAATGAAGAAAATAGGAATCATGTTCAGCATTCTAGCCTACAGCTACAAACTTAAATGCATCGCATGTCATCGCACTTAGATCTGCATAGAGCCACGTCACTAGTTATGGGTAGAAGGATTGGCAGTTGAAGAAGTTATAACTACTGGCATATTTGGTGTTAGGGGGAAGCAAAGAGTCAATTAGAAACTGACATAAGGACACCCCTAGATTTCCCCTTCGATTTCGGATCCCTGACTGGAGGGTTGCGTTTGACAGCAGTCATGGGAATCCAAAGGAAGGACCGGTGGAAGAAGAGAATAAAGGTGGAAAAACACCACCAAGATGTGCAAACGCGAGACATAGAAGTTCAGAAATTAAAAAAAAAAAAACACAATTCACAGTAGAAGTGATGCAGGGATTTTTCGGGGATTTTTCGRGGGTCATAACTTTTGACTCAGTTATCCGTTTGGGATGAAATTTTACGGGAAGTTGCGTCTCTAAAATTTCACTTCCTTTCCTGTAGGATATATCTGATTGGACATYGTTTCGACACTTTTTCAAGGTCAAATTCCCTCATATAAGGCCTCAAATTGGGTTTTTAGTGTTTTTACGGAATTTTAATTTTCCAATTATCAGTTATCTCTTATTTTATGAGATTAATCAAAAAAGTGAGTTGACAAATAGTGTCATGCTAGTTATCTCTTGGTTAGTGGTCAGTTTTTGAGTCATGCGAGAATTTGCTAATTTTTATTGTTTTTTTTCTAAAAAATAGGTGTTCTCTAAAATTAGTTGTTTTCGAAAATCCCAGATAGTAGTTATAAGGGGTTGAACTTCGATTGTAATAGTTAGGATGGAGAAGGAATAAAAGAGAGTTATTTTTCCATTCTCCTGGGTTTTTATGGTTTATTTTATCTTGTGAATGAATCTCAGGCCTTGGTTACATCATTGTGTATCAGAGCAGGAAAATGGTTGGGAGAGGAAGAGGAAGAGCAGGTCTTGCTCAGATGCGCAGAGATATGAAAAACCTCCAAAGGCAAGTAGAATATCTTAAAATCATGTTGGCTAGTCAAAGAATAATACAAAGAGAAGTGTATGATGAGGAGACAGACCAAGGAAATGTATATCAACATATAGAACATGAAGAAGAACAATTAGAGTGTGTGTCTTTTGAATAAAGGATGCTCAAGGATCTAGAAGAGAGAAATGATAGGATCAATATGGAAGTTTCAGAATATGCAGGGAATATTAAACCAGAGGAGTTAATAGATAGGTTGAATTCCGTGGATAAATTTTTCAAATGGAAGACTATGTTAGAGGAAAAGAAGGTGAAATTTGCATGCACCAAGTTGAAGGGTCATGACATGATCTGGTGGGATCATGTGCAGAAAGACGGAGTAAGAAAAGAAAAAGAAAAAATCAATACCTAGAGCAAGAGGGGGAAAAAAATGCGAGAAATTTTTTTGCCTCCAGACTATGCCCAAACCCTTTTTCGTAGATATCAAAACTTGAAGCAGAACCTGTCCACCGTGGAGGAACTCACAAACGAGTTTTATCAGGTGTCCATTCGCATGTATCACCAGGAAACTAATAAGAAATTGGTTGCAAGGTATGTGAATTGTTTAAAATTTTCTATTCAAGATGAATTAAGTTGCATAGAGTTCACAGCGTGGAAGAGGCATATCAAATATCCTTAAAGGTCGAGGAAAACCTAAACTGACAATTTTCTCAAAGGAACAAAGGAGAAAGGAGGGGTACATTATCTTCCTCATGGGGTGGTTTTAAATATGGTATAGGCGAATCATCCCAAGGAGCTGAGAAAGCAGAATATGCTTGACAACATAACCTAAACCATCCATGAGGAACAGGATTTCAGATGGGTAGAGGTTACGATGGTGGTAGAGGAGGACTGTATGTGTGTTTCAAGTGTTGTGTAGAGGGTCATTGAGCATTTGAATGCCCAAGTTATAACATGGAAAATTCGAAGCAAGGACAACAACCTATTTTGAACTTGTTCCAAGTTGAGAATGAAGAAGGAGTTGAATCTGAAGTCACGCATGATATGGGGGGGAGTCTCATGATATGGAGTTCAATGGTGATTCCCAAAAAAGAGCAAAGACGGGGTAGCGGCAATGAAGATTCTTGGCTTCGAACTAATATTTTCTGAACCAAATTCACTTCTGGGGTAAAGGTATGTCAAGTTATTATTGATAGTGGAAGTTGTGAAAATATTGTTTCCAAAGAGATGGTAGATAAGTTGAAATTACGATGTGAAACACATCCCCATCCTTACTGAATTGCATGGTTCAAAAACGAGAATGAAGTCACCATTAATAAAATATGTTTGATCAAGTTTTCCATTGGTAAGACTTATAAAGATGAAGTATGGTGTGATTTCATTCTGATGGATGCATGTCATCTGTTATTGGGGAGGCCTTGGCAATATGACAAAAAAGTCATGCATGATGGAGGAAAGAATACCTACACCTTTTGGAAGGATGGATCAAAAGTCGACTTAATGCCCATTAAGGATGAGGGAAAAAATGAGAATATGTTGTCAGAAAGAGAGTTTGTTAAGGAAACAAAGGCAATGGGATTCTGCTATGCGTTAATTATGAAAAAAGGAGTTGTGGAAGACATATCAATTCCTACTGAAGTGGCCAAGTTACTAGAAGAATATGTTGATGTGATCCCTAATGAATTACCTGATGGTCTTCCACCAAAATGGATATTCAACATCACATTGATCTAATCTTGAGATGATCTTTACCTAATCAGGCATCCCATAGGATGATTCATACACAACATGAAGAGATCAACCGACAAGTGATGGAACTCATAAATAAAGGTTTGGTAAGAGAAAGCATGATTCCATGTGTTGTACCAGCATTGTTGACTCCAAAAAAGGATAATACATGGAGGATGTGCACAGATAGCAGAGCAATCAATAAAATTACCATCAAATATAGGTTTCCTATACCACGGTTTGACAACATGATGGATGTGCTAGTTGGAGCTAAATATTTTAGTAAGATTGATTTGCGAAGTGGATACCACCAGATCCGAATTCGCAAACGGGATGAATGGAAAACTTCCTTCAGGACCAAGGATGGACTATATGAATGGATGGTGATGCCATTCGAGATGTCCAATGCTCCTAGAACTTCCATGCGGCTAATGAATACTTTGCTTTGACCTTATATTGGTAATTTTGTTGTGTATTTTGATGACATCCTAGTTTTCAGTAACAAAAAAGATCACTTGCAGCATTTAAAAATTATATTGGATGCATTGAGAAAACATCAACTTTATGTAAACCTAAAGAAATGTAGTTTCCGACAAAAAAAATTGGTGTTCCTGGGATTTTTCATCATGACAGATGGAGTCAAGATGGATTCAGATAAGGTCAGAGAAATTCAAGAGTGGCCTATTCCCAGGAGCATCACAGAGGTAAGAAGTTTTCATGGGTTGGCCACCTTTTATAGAAACTTATTCAAAATTTTAGCAGTATTTTAGCACCCATAACAGATTGCACTAGAGGCAAGACATTCATGTGGACCAAGGAAGTTGAGGAAAGTTTTAAGTTTCTAAAGAAGAAGGTAAATGAGGCACACATATTAGCCTTACCGAATTTTGATAAAGTGTTTGAGGTAGACTGTGATGCTTCACATGTAGGCATTGGAGTTGTACTTAGCCAAGCAGGTAGACCAATTGCATTATTTAGTGAAAATTTGAATCAGGTAAGAAAGAACTACTCCACATATGATGTAGAATTTTATGCAATTGTGCAAGCATTGTGACATTGGAGGAATTATCTAGTGTGAAAGGAGTTTGTGTTATTTACCAATCATATTGCATTAAAATATGTAAACACCCAAAAGAAATTGAACAATAGGCATGCAAAATGGGTCTCTTTCTTACAAGGATACACCTTTGTTTTGAAGCACAAATCAGGACGGCAGAATCAAGTTGTAGATGCTTTGAGTCGACGCACTATTCTTTTGACAACCATGCAAAATCAAGTAATTGGGTTTTTTGCATTAAAGGATCTCTATGCATCTGATAATGATTTTCAGGAGATTGTGGAATAGTTGAAGAATCTAGTCGCTAGGAACATGGATCTTAATGTTATAACCCTAAATTTCTCTACACATTCCTACCTGGCATCAGGCCCTCTTACTTGCTATTTTTTGTCAAGCCATCACTGAGTGCTCTTACTAAAAACACTATTTTTGAATATGTACGCACCCTGCACCATTAATGCTCACGTATGTAAACCTACTGCACCACTATAGCCCATGTATGTATGCTAGTTGCACCACTACAACCCATGTATACTCAAAAAAGTTGCAAAAGTTTAAAAGTTGCAAGGAATTCGTTGAGATTACGGGATATTGGGTAGTTTCCCAAACTGATCCACCGCCTATAGCCCGTCACCCAACAATAACCATCCTTTTTTCATATAAAAGGAGGTGTTGGGGTCTCACTCCTAATCTAAGCATAAGAATAGTGAAACTCTACCCGTTTCCCATCCCCTCCTTGCCCCAAGAAATTGCAGCCACCTTGTGAGATTTTCCTCAGAATTTCCCATTTTGATCTTTTTCCTCCATCATAAGCCTATTCCATTTCCCTGGAATACGTTTGAGAGGAGAAAGATATGCGGAGGCGCAGTTGGATCTTGGTGAAGAGGATCCCGGACCAGGTTCGTGGAGTAGTCGTCAACCTTGTTGTGAGTGAACATTGTGATATCAATAAAAGAAATATTTTTCGTGTCCCGAAATATGATGTGTCTAATGTTTTCATTTTATTTATGCTTTATTCTAACATCTAACCCATGATTTATATATGAGATGCATGTTTGTAGTTTCCTGTTTATCTGTTTTTGAATCCAGGTTATCCTTGGGAGGAGGCTTGCAGTCAGTGAAGCTATCAAGCACGAGAGGATTGACATCGGACGTGGAGTAAAAAGTACAGTTACCTCATCCTTCTCACTTTGTCTTTCATGCATGAGTCTGGGATATGTTCAGGGTAGTTAGAAAAGTAGGATAATTTTAGACGGTTGTGATCTGCCTACATTATGAACCCTAGTGTAGTCCATAGGGGGGTTTTCCCTACTATTAGAACTAGCAACCATATTGGGGAAGCCTCTATGGTTTTAGGGGATTTTTTGGGCGTTTCATTGGTTTTATTACCTTTTTGAGTTTATGTGAGTCTGTTGAGTCTTTAAGGGATTATGGTCACCTTTTGGTGACAACCAGTTCTCCCTACCATGTCAGTATGCCTATTTGTTTTATTTTTTTGAGAAGTTACAGAGGTGTATGTGGCCTACTGTGGGTCTTCTCGCGTACATACATGCCTTGCTTCATAGACATCCCATGTACATACATAGGTTGCTTAGGCATCAGTAGCATGTTTGTGTCAAGAAATTTTTTATTTAAGAAGAGGCAGTCAACCTCTTCCCTGATCGAAGTCATACTTCTAAGGGTTTCTTGATTAAGTACAGTGTCTCTATTGTTACAGTCGTAGCCTGGGTTTGACGTCATTTTGCTTATCTTTTTAAATATTTCTTGTGTTTTCCTTGAAAGGGTTTTAGACGAGTCTGTGAGTCTTTTCTCATCATGTTTGGTATCTTCAGTGACTCCCTACGATTTGTAGTGGGCCAGAGGTCAATTCCAGTCTTGTCCTATAATACTCCTATTTTTTTACTTTTTCCCCTTTCACTTTCTTTAAAGAAAATAAAAAATATTTATTTCAAGTTTTCTTGTTTTAAGCATTTCAAAATAAATAAATAAAGATTTCATTTCTTTGTTTGGTTAAGTAATTGGGTTGATTATTTTGCTTGTTAGGAAAAAGAGTTATTTTCTTAAGTTCTTTACTGATTGCTTAGAAAATTAAGTAGCTCGTAGTCGAGCGAAATTTTGTTTTAGGTTTTCCTTTAAAATATCTTAGAAAAAGGTAGTTACGAAAATTTGGTTAAAGAGTTAGTTGCAAATCTGTATTTGTCAAATAGAAGTAATTTTGCTTTCAGTTTCGTTTATTTCTCCTTCTTCGTCTCTCAAAACAAACCACTAGTTTCATTGTCGTTTCCTTGACTTAAAACAAACAATTTAAAATTAACGCTAATTTAAAATCAACTAGACTTTTATGTTTGTGGGGTCAATCAACTAGTCTAGGCTAGAGCCTTGAATTAGGTTGGAGAGGAAACTCTTCAAGTCTTATAAACAAACATTGGAGCTAGAGCTAGAGAGTGTAAAAGTCCAGTAAACGTGAAAGTTATCTGGGACCCCCCTCTAACACATGGGCTAAACACGAGGTCGCATGCGGAAAGGTAGCGGAGATAACCCCTCCAAATACGGACCAAGCATAATGGGGAACGCATATATAGTACTTGTCATGGGATACTGTCATTTGCATTTGCCTACGGAGCTTCATGGATCTCGAATCCATTTGAGGTCCTCAGTTGTCTTCCGGACCACTTTCTTTCGATACCCTCGATAGGTTTCGGGATTGATATCCTGCTCATTTCGATCCACCCAACTGTCGACTGTACCTGCCTGGTGACTGTTCGCAAGTTAGAAACCTAGTTCCCTTTATTCTAGAGACTTACATAGGTGATTGCATGGGTACATTGTGGTACCTAGGGCAGACGTCGGGCCACGCTTTGCAGAGTATACCAGGAGGGTGCTTCTGTATTCCAGTTGCACTTGCACCAGTAAGTTGCTCTAGTGTTGGTTGGCGTAATTGCTCTTCCAACTAGATAGTGGTTTTCTTGTTTTATCTCATAGGAACTTTTCTAGTGTGTGCTTGGTTTTCAACGTTAGTAAAATCCTTATTGTGTCGTTGATATTTTCACAAAGTGGAAGATTAGGAGCTCTAACGGTCACAAAGGCTTTAGGGCTTGTTGTCGGTTACATTGGAGCCACCACCACCAACGTTACGGTGAAGACTTGACCAGCAAGGGTCATTTGAGGCGACCGGGCTGAAGGAAACTGTGTCTAAGTTGTCCTCGAGAGGAGAACATCGAATCCAAAGGAACCAACTATTTCTGACCTTAGAGCGAAATATTTTGGGTATATTAACCCTCCAATCACTGACTTGTCGGCGCCACTTTTGATACAACTTTCCCCTCCAAGGGTAACACATCACGAGCTTCAGATAGTCCTGCAAGTAGCTATGGAAGAAAATGTTGCTACTTCATCAGGGATTCCTCACACTCCCTCAACGGTTGTCACCACTGGGGGAATTTCTCGTCCTAACCCACCTTCACGTCGAGACCATAATGTTCTCGACCACCTCTACTTCGGGCAGCGTTCTAATTCTATCTATGGCGGCGATCACTGCTCCATTCACGCAGAGTGCAACGGGCCCTCTATTTTCATACGGGATGCTCGGCTTTGATACGAACTCTATCCTCACCTACTCCACCCTACAGACCATGAGTCTGAGGGAAGGGAAATCAAACACTCCTTTGCAAGGGTCCATGGGGGGCACCTCAGCCCCTATAATGCTATCCCTTATGGTGGGGGTCATATACCTCCTTCATCCCCCTCGCTCGACGGTACTCCCCGGCAACCCGTCGGGCCAAACATGAACTACAGCTTGTTTGGAGCAGGCAATATAGGACCTTCTTCCTACACCACACTGGTGGGTTCAATGGAATTCTCTTTGTTTGGCACATTTGGTAATAAATCTTTCTCGTCAATTGTCATCTCGACCGGAGGCAACCCTAGTTTTGGAAAACAGAATCCTGTGAAGGGTATTATTCCTACACAGGGGGAAAACATGGGTGTCTTCTCCTCTCAAGGACTCTGGAATTCATGGCATGGATCATTTCCATCATCAGGGATGTCGACCAGGGGAAACCCCTTCCATAGGCAATAGAACCTCGAGCAAATCTCAGTACCTATTCCCATCGGATCGGCAAGGGGCAACCCTTTCCAGAATCTTTGGAACACAATGCAGGGAGCAATCCTCGCCCATCCCTCAACGTCCAATTACGGGAATCAGTCAATGTTGTCCCAACAAACACAGTATCCGTACATTGGCCAAGTCCATGGTATTTACCAGAACCCTGGTCAGCAGCCCAACTTTTCTTGGCAGCCTGGTGCCAGTCAAACTCTAGGCTCCTTTCTTCATGTACATAGTCAACAACCCAAACTACCATTTCTGGCGACGTTACATTTTCCAGACTTGTCAAGGTTGTTAAACAACCCAAATTTTCACGATTTGCATTGGCCTCCCATGCCGACTAAGTTTCTCTCAGACATTCTGAAGTTAGAAGGTAAGACTAATGAAGATCTAGGTGATCACATGACCACTTTTCACCTWTGGTGCTCGTCGAACTCGTTGCGAKATGACTMTGTATAGTTGCGCATGTTTCAACGCACTCTTATCGGGAGTGCTGCATAATGGCACATCRRGCTCAACCGCTAAAKATACTCTTACTTTAGCAATTTAGCAATAGTTTTCCTAAATCATTTCCAACTACCTGTGAGATACGATGCCGACACCAAATTATTGGCCAACTTTGAGAAAAAAAGGGCCAATCATATCTCAGATCACATTCGAGAATGGCGGTGTCGGAAGAGTTTGATAAAAGTATCGGTCCCACTGGCTTTCCTACTGTAGTGGTTCCTTAAGTATTTGGTACCTCAATTATCCAAGGACGTTGCAACGTCAGGAGTGTTTTCAGAGGAAGAGGCGATAATGAGAGCTCAACAACTTGAACTGATATACTCTTCATTTGGTTTATTCTATGAGGTTTTACCAAATGCGCCACGGTCCATCCTTAACAAGGCAAGACACAAGTATAGACCACATGTTGATGGTATAGTTGGTTCAGCACAAGAAAATCCCATTGATCAGTTGTCAAATCAATTGCAACAATTCTCGATACAATAGATAGCGGCCAGCCAGACCTCCGGTTTGGTTGCTCCCCCTACTCAAACGTCGAACGTACATAGTGTGCATTCAACGAACCCAAAGGCCAGCCAGCGGCCTAACAGAAAGAAAAAACAATGAAACAAGAAGGGTAAGGGGCATAAGAAACCCACCAACAATGCTAGTAGGTGAAACACAGAGAAGACCACCCATGTAACCTTTCCATGGAAGACCACCCGACTCACCTGTGCCCTTGACTCATGGAGGCCCATAAGTTATTGGCGTAGTAGTAGCCTGTTGTGTTAACGAACCCATTTCCTCATGGGAAAAATTTGACTCAAGCCTCTACGAGCACGGATGGGGGCACTCAGGGACCCCCTCTGTCTTCTAGAAATTCCTCGGTCACAAACGTTTACATGTTGAAAGGTGACTCTTTCATAGCAACTAGGGCACACGATTATGGAAAGTTGGAATCTGCTGAAAAGGGTAAAGAAGTCGTAAACCCATATGTTCCTCTCCAGATTGAGAAGAAAATGGGAGAAACAATGACACGCATCCCGAAAGTGGCGTTCAAGAAATCTTTTCATAATCCAAACATGAGGGCTGCCCAGAACTACTCTGTGGTGGAGGATTTGTCACAAACCCCTTGCGCGATTTCCTCTTTGGAGGTCCTCCAGAGCTGCCCTTTGTAGAGAAAGGATTTGTTACCTGCCTTAGGATCTATCGAGACTTGTAATCTGAGAACGATCATACTTGATACGACCGACTTGAAACCTCGTCTCCCATACCATGTTGCATTTCAGATAGTAGTGGCTTACACCATGGAAAATTTTACCTGGAATATTTTCCGCATGGTGGTTGATGAGGGTGCCTCGACATGCGTGATGTCATTGGCATGTTGGAAGGCCATTGGCAAACCCATTTTGTCTCTTTCTCCTACTCTACTTACTTCTTTTGACGGTTTTTATTTCAAACCACATGGAATCATCCCTTCTTTCCTCATGCAGTTAGGAGGGAATACTGTGTGCGTCGAAGTTTAAGTGGTTGATGTGCCTCTCGACTACAACCTTATTTTAGGAAGGATATGGACCTATGTTATGCATGCAATGGTCACCACAGTTTTCCAGGTCTTGTTGTTTCCACACGAGGGTCAGATCGTATCCATTGATCAGTTGTCCTTCTCCTTTCCTGACCCTTCATTGGGGACATCCACGGTCCCGATGATTGATAACCCTCACCCTCACATAGGGGTTGGTTTGTGACCACTTTTGATGGGCACCTTTGATTACCTGCCTACTTCTGGTGATGTCAAGCTCATATCGGTTGTCCCTGACCAGCTTAGGGCAGAAATTTTTCAATTGTCATCATTCTGTACGATTTACTTTAAAGATATGTGGACTCTTCCTTCCCCATCGGCTCCGATGGAAGGGACAGGGAATCCTGGCATGGCCATGCCCTTGTTTGCAGCAAAATTTGTGTACTCTATTGTCCAAAAGATTCAGTCGACCCGACCTGACTCCCACGCAAGAGTTAGATACAATTCTCAAATCTATCTGGGCTCAAGGTTCCCTTGACACTACCGATTCTTTATACTTGGTCTTTCCCTTTGATGATACGATTATAGAGGCATTGATTGGCCCGGATAGACCCTGGGATGATCTCCATCACAGATCTTATTTTCTCTCAGAGTTAAGAAAAATAGAGGCAGGTGAATTCGTGTTGACTATAATCGGAGATAGGTCTTGTCCTATTAATCCTCTGGCTATGCACACAGTTTATGCCGAGGGTAACATGGAAACTATCATTGAAACGATACCTATTGAAATCTCCAGAACCCCTGGCGTCATGGAGAATGTCTTCGTCGGAGCGGATTGCTCTTCGAAGAGATTTGGATCTATACAGATTTATTTAAGGAATTATGTGATGTTTTTGCCTGGTCTTACGATGAAATTCTAGGCATCGATCCAAGAATCGTCGAACATGAGATAACGACTTATCCTAATGCCAAGTCGGTCCGACAAAATCTTCGTCCAACGAATCCTCGGAAAGCGACATCTATTAAGGTTGAAGTAGAGGAATTGCTTAGGTTGATTTCATCTACCCCGTTCAGTTGACGCAATGGGTGTCAAATCCCGTTCTTGTTAACAAAAAATAGGGTACGATTCGAGTGTGCATGGACTTTTGTGACTTGAACAAGGCCTGTCCAAAGGATAGTTTCCCCACCCCATTCATTTATCATATTATCGATGAATGTGCAGGTTGTGAGGTCTTTTCATTCATGGATGGTTTCTTGGGAAAGAACCAGATTTAGATCAAACCCGAGGACGAGCATAAAACAACTTTTATCTGTCCATGGGGAATATTTTCTTATCATAATATGCCTTTTGCCCTAAAGAATGTTGGAGCCACTTTTTAGCAGGCCATGTCTTTTTCTTTCCATGATCTCAAACATATAGTCGAGGCTTATCTCGATGATTTAGCATCACGATCTTGTAAGAGATATGATCATCCCACGCACCTCCGACTAATATTTGAGCAATGTCGCTACTATCGGATTCGCTTGAATCCCAACAAGTGCAATTTTTGCGTGACATCGGGTCATCTTTTAGGTTTCATATTTTTGAATTTAGGGATCATGGTCGATCCTCTAAAGGTTGAGGCGATAGTTCAGTCTCCTCCCCCGTGCACAGTCCCTCGTCTTCAAAACTTACAGGGAAAAGCAAACTTTCTTTGGCGTTTTATCACAAATTATGTCGAGATCACTAAAGGGTTCATGTGTTTATTGAAAAAGGGAGTCCCTTTCTATTGGGATGAAGTCACTCAACACTCTTTTGAAGCGTTGAAATGCGCCCTCACATATACCCCTCTGCTCTGGCCTCCAAATTATAATAAAAGATTTATTATTGTACTTGGTTGCCGCAGATTCGACCATCGGTATGGTCTTGGTTCAAGAGGACGATCTGCTCAAAGAGAATGCAATTTATTACCTGAGTCAAGGCTTGGTTGGACCGGAACTCAACTACTCCCATGTTGAGAAGCTTGCATTGGCAGTTATGATATTATGGTAGCTGCGGGAGGTATTTACCTCCACGTGTAAACCTGACAAGGATAGAATAATCTGGGAAGCAAAAAGAAACCCTAATGAGTTGGATAATAACCCTAGAAGACTTTTCGGCTCAAGAAGATAATTTATATTAGGTTATTAGCCTCCAAGAGAAGAAGTCGGCCAGAAATAATAATATATATTGAACAGACAGATACCCAGAATTAGAAGTCAGCCTAGGCAGTTAGCCAGAATTAGTATAAATACAGGAGGCTAGTTCTCATTATGGTAGGCAGTCTCAAAATTACAGTGCCCAGTCTTGTGCACACTGCAGTGCCCAGTCTTGTGCGCAGATTTGAGGAGAGATTCCATTGCAGCTAGCATATCACGTTTGGTTTGGACTATCTGATCAGCTCTTGTTGGTGTGCTATCCTTGGGGAAAGGTGTGCTACCCTTTGTTTGGATGTCTAGCCTAGGGTTTTCTTCCAGAATTATTCTCTGTCAAGGTGAAGGTGCTCGGAGGGTGGCTTCAGCCTATGGTTGGGTGACAAGGGTATTGTCAATGGTAAAATGAGCACACAATCTTTCATATTCTAACAGGTTATGGGCCCACACCTCCTTCATTCATTCTAAATGCTAGAAGGAAACATAGCTGCTAGGATATTGAGCTCGTTGAGGAACTGTCACTAGGGTTACTAGCAGAAGAAACTTCCAAGACACTACCGCTAGGGTTACTAGCAGGAGAA
>SNQJ01S0014063.1:128057-158290 GCA_010110895.2 Picea sitchensis
AGATTAGAAGAATGGCTCTTGTATCACTCTGTGGAGTGAGCATCATGTCTGATTACTCAGATAGAGTATGGTTTCGAGAGATGATGCAGTTGATGATGATGATGGTGCTCATGATCTAATATATATAACTATGTTGATGCTACCGGGTGAATGGTATATTTTGCGCTCAAGATCATTACTTGTAATACCTCCCTAGATAGGAGGGAGTGTTGATATTATGGTAGTTGCGGGAGGTATTTACCTCCATGTGTAAACCTGACAAGGATAGAATACTCCGAGAGAAAGAAGAAACCCTAATGAGTTGGATAATAACCCTAAAAGACTTGTTGGCTCAAGAAGATCATTTATATTAGGTTATTAGCCTCCAAGAGAAGAAGTCAACTAGAAATAATAATATATATTCAACAGACAGATACCCAGAATGAGAAGTTGGCCCAGGCAGTTAGCCAGAATTAGTATAAATACAGGAGGCCAGTTCTCATTCTAGCAGGCAGTCTTAGAATTGCAGTGCCCAGTCTTGTGCGCACTGCAGTGCCCAGTCTTGTGCATAGGTTTGAGGAGAGTTGCCATTGCAGCTGCTGCAACTAGCAGATCATGTTTGGTTCATACTATCTGATCATCTCTTGTTGGTGTGCTATCCTTGGGGAAAGATGTGCTACCCTTTGTTTGGCTATCTAGCCTAGGGTTTGCTTCCGGAATGATTCTCTGTCAAGATTAAGGTGCTCGGAGGGTGGCTTCATCCTATGGTTGGGTGACAAGGGTATTGTCAATGGTAAAATGAGCACACAATCTTTCATATTCTAACAGGCAGCAGTGCATGTTGTCCAACAGTTCCGCCATTATATCTTGCTTCGCAATACCACCTTCATTGTTGTTGTGAATCTATTCCAATATGTGTTGACACGACGTGTAATTGGTGGAAGGATCAGTAGATGGATTGTTATCCTCCAGGAATTTCACTTGGATTTTGTTTCCATGAAATCCAAAAAGTCAATGGTCTTTGCAGAACTTATCTCGGAACTTCCAGTCGAATCATGTGATGTTACGCCCGAATAATAGTTGATTAAAGGAGATATTTTTCTTATTTCATCTTCGAACCCCTGGTATGGAGATATACTAGTCTATCTTCAGACTTTGAAGTGCCCCGCCTCTTCTTCTCGCAATGAGCATCAACTTAAAAGCCACCAGGCATGAAACTATCTTATACTCGATGACACTTTGTATCTTCAAGGTGTAGACTGCATCATTCGTCGATGCCTCATTCATGAAGAAGTGGAGCTCGTTCTTAACGACTGCCACACTGGAGCATGTGGCAGTCATTTGTCTGTGTTGGCAACAGCCCAAAATATTCTACGAGCCAATTACTTTTGGCCTACATTAATCAAGGATTGTGTTGAGTCGGTCAAGAAGTGCCACCTGTGTCAGATCTTCTCTCGGAATATGAGGGAACCTCCTGCTCCCATGTTTCATGTCATTGTTTGTATTCCCTTAACCAAGTGGGGGATTG
Organism: Picea sitchensis; assembly: GCA_010110895.2. Lineage (NCBI taxonomy): Eukaryota > Viridiplantae > Streptophyta > Pinopsida > Pinales > Pinaceae > Picea > Picea sitchensis. The sequence continues at coordinate 129,565 of SNQJ01S0014063.1, forward strand.
ATTATACTACATGCCAAGTGGCTTCAGCCAGGGGGCATCATTATATCATCGTAGCGATAGACTACTTCAGAAATTGGGTCGAGGCTATGCCAACCTTTAACAATGATGGCGAAACAACAGCTCTCTTTATTTTTAACCAGATAGTAGCAAGGTTCGGCATCCCGAAGGAGATTGGCATTGACCATGGCAGTCACTTTCAGAAAAAAAACGATGTCTGAGTTAACATCAAATCTTGGGTTCAGGCAAGAGAATTCATCACCCTACTACCCACAAGTGAATGGTCAGGTGGAAGCTCTAAATAAGTCCCTCAAGACTATTCTGCAGTGAACGATCAATTATGCCAAGTCAAATTGGCATTTGATCAAACGTCTCTAAATACTGCCATTGGTTTATCACCTTTTCAATTAGTTTATGGGCTGGAAGCAGTCTTTCCAATAGAGTGTCAAATCCCATCTCTAAAGTTCATAGTAGATTTATTTCCAAACACTTCACCTCTTGAAGAATGCTTATTATATCTCGATCAGCTTGATGAGCAACGTTGTGATGCATCCTTGGCTAACAAGGCTCACAAGAAATGGGTCAAGTTTAAATATGATCATTCTGTTCATCCTCAGATTTTCTCCAAAGGCGACCTTGTCCTAGTCTATGACCAAGATAAGGATCCCCTAGGGGTAGGCCAGTTCAAACCCATGTGGTTCGGACCTTTCATAGTGAAGGAGGTTTTAAAGAAGGGTGCTTATCATCTGGTTGAATTTGAGGGAAATACTTTGGCGAAGCCTAGAAATGGGCTCTACCTCAAGAAGTATTAATCGTAGTATGGTCGCTTGGGTGACTTCTTGTACATATGTATAGTTCTTATATAGTTAGTTTTTTGTCTTTTTGTTTTATGGGCGTGTCGTTATTTATGTCATCTTTTTCACGGTGTAAAATGTCAAGTGAATCAGAGGTGTTTGTTGGGTTCGCGGACGACACCAGCCGACACACTCGGAGGCTTGCTTCCACAGCTTGGGTGATTTTCACGCCTCGAGGCCAGTTGTTATCTTCTGGAGGTATCTGTTTAGGTGACACCACAAACAATGTATTTGAATACAGCGTAGTGATAGAGTTTCTTCGTGACGCTTTGTCGCATGGTATCTCGCACCTCCAGGTCTACTTAAATGCTCAACTGGTTGTGTCCCAGTTAAATGGGGTTTACTACGTTTATGATCCTAATCTACACTGACGATTCCTTAGGGTACGTCTCTTAGAAAATTGCTTTGATTACATTACGTATATCCATGTTCCTAGGAGATCAAATCAAAAGACAGATACTCTAGCTAATCAAGTATTAGATTGGCATATTGCACACACATAAAAAGAAGCCATAGACATACACATGTAAATACATTTGTAAAAATGTGATCCATAAGACATAAAAGATGTAAATGCATATATATATACAAAAGTCTCAGAGTACATAGGTGGGCGTGAACGCCTCAAAAATTCATATCCAGTATACATCACGGGGCTTATTCCCTCAAAAATATACAAAAAGAGTGTCAATGGCACGTAAGTGGTCCATCCTAGCTAAGAATGGAGCATGTTGGCCCTTCCATAGTGAACAACGACGTTCGCCAAATGCCAGAAGAGTTGGACCTGGGTCCATGGCACCCCAACTATGTGAGGTTGCATCGATGGCAGGAGATCCTCGATCTCAGCCATCGAAACTGCACAAGTGAGCGCGGTGAGGTTCCCCTCCACCCGTCTCAAAAGTCTCTCAACCTCTCTGGATAGAGGTCCCCCTGTTGTTGTTGTTGGTTCGGTGACTACTGCTAGTACTGCCTTTGGTCGAGGACGTTTCCTAGTCCTCGAGAAGTATGTTGGACGCACTGGTCACACATATGTACATAACAGATACATAGTTGTCAGATATTTTGATTCATATTAAAAATGATATATATTAAAAAGAAATTAAAAATTAAATAACTTTAAAAACAAACTTACCTATCTCTCCTCGCTCCTCTCCAGGAGGTACGGGCATGTTCGGATCCCTGGAAAAGTTTATTCCAGCCTAGGGGTAGTCCTCTATCACTGGAATCTATCATACCCACCAGTCAAAAAAATTATCATCGAAGGCCTCTATGATCCTTCCTCCCCCCTGTCATGGTAGCAACGCTTCCCCTATACTCACTACTAGGAAGGAGGCCACATGCCCCCGCACTGTTACTCATGGAATAAGGTTGGGTACCCTCTCAAAGAATAATGAACATAAAATGGTAACAAACCCAAAGTTTTTGTTACTCCGCCCTCGGCACTCGGTAAGTTGTCTCTTCATGCAGTCAAGCATGGTTGTGCTCCAGTCAAATACTCATGTGTTTATGCACTACATCGCACAATACATGTGCACTCGGGAGGCCTGATGTAAGGTCACAGATCCAATGATCCACCCAATAAGAAAAACTATCAGCTTCAGTGATAGGTTGGTAATATTGTGGATTGGCACCTGAGAACCTACTTTCTTAGTGTCGACCTTGCAATGCATTCTAATCAGCTAGGAAATGTTGTAGGTCCCAATGGGAAATGAACGCAATTTGATTGGTTCCCCTCTCCTCGAGAGGCCAGTCAAAAATTATATATCCTCAGTCGTTGGAGTCAACGATTTCCCCTCAAGCATAAACTCCTCAGCGTCAGGGTGCCAATAATCCACCAAGGAATTCAACAGCCTGGGTTGTACCCTCATGAATGGACACCGGTAGAACTTCCATAACCTGCATTGTTTCAATGCGGCCATAGCAGCAGGGTCCTCATCGACCAAGATATAAATATCCTCGTTCTCCCTCTCTCTCTAGTGGACATACATCCTGTTACATGACAAGTTCAAGGGGAGAGTTAGCTCTTGCATTTTCAATTTTTTCTATGTTATTAAGGGTGTACACGGGTTGTCTTGGACACAGTTGCATATGCACACAGGAAGATTGTTTTATGCCACCGGGCATACGCGGGTTGTCCTTAGACAACCTGCGTACATGTAGGGCCACCCTTTTTAGGAGGGTGTGCCCCCCAAAAAAACTAAAATAAATACATAAATGAAGTATGGAAATGTAAGAGGGATGAATTTGTACTTACTTGGTCCAAGGGGAAGTTCATTTCATCCTCTAAAGCTCCCAGAATCAACTCTTTTAGCAAAGGGGTATTTTTCACTTTTTGGTTAATTCTCAATTTGCAATGGTGAAAATGAGTTGTCAGCTTCTATTTATAGAGTTTTTTGGCTTTTTTGCCACTTTTTTTAACCCTTTTGTTGTTTTTTCAGGCTTGAAAATCGTTTAGCGTGGTTCTTGAGTTTCTTATCGGATGTTACGATGAACTTCACTTTTGGTTTGGAAAACTCTAGGAGATGGGTCACTTTTAAAGGTCCTGTGGTAAAAGTTATTTTTTCCAACGTGTTGCATATAAGTTAGGATTCCACCTCCACTTTTTGCATCTCGTTGTCTTTTCCGCTTTGCCATAGGATTGATCCCACTAAACTAGGACACGGAACCATCATTTCTGCTTTACAAGTGACATAATTTAGTGGTAGAGCCTACCTCTATATGGATACCCTAGTTAGATCCTTATTGCATTTTGGCGTCCATGCCATCATTAATGACTTTAGTCCTATCCTGATTACGATATTGAGCCCCATACGTATGATATGTCATCACTCTTGGCCTCACCCTCGAGACTCCCAAAAATGAGTCTTCTTTAAGCCCTTTTCAGACTCTCTAAACATGAAAAGATTGTCAAGCGATCTTGTTGTCCTTCACGCTCGCCAAACTAAAACTGGAAGGCACGTCCGTCCGGCGGTATTTTACCCCTTTTCCGGTCCGGATGATCAATTTTACGAACAAAGGTATACTCTAGGAACTCTGGTTCGCTAGAAGAGTATTCTCAGGTATAATTTTAACCCTTTTTCGGGCATCACGGACTAAATTTACGAAAAAGGAACCCCCACGGAGTCCATAGTTAATCTCTTTTCAAACTCCCTAAAATTCAAAATATCGTCGAGTGACCTTGTTCCTTCACACTCGTTAAACTGGTCCAGAACAACATCCCCTACGGAGTCCATAGTTAAGCTCTTTTCAGACTCCTTAAAATTGAAAAGATCGTCGAGTGACCTTGTTCTTTCACGCTCGTTAAATTGGTCCAGAAAAACATCTACTGGCATGAGTTTACCCCTTTTTCAGCCTGTAGATTAAGGAGGAAAAAGGTACACCTCGGGAGATTCGTCTCACCGGGAGAGTTCTCCTAAGTAGATTTTATACTTTTTCGGGCTAAGGAGACTAAATCTAGAAAAAGGTTGTGAGTCCATAGTTAAGATCTTTTCAAACTCCTTAAAATTGAAAAGATTTCCGAGTGATCTTGTCTTTGTCACACTCATTAAAATGGTTTTGAATAGACGTATTTTCGGTGCTAGTTTACCCCTTTTTTGAACCGACTAGACTACCTTAGAAAAAGCTACCCCAGTGAAGTCTTCTTTTATTCTTTTTCAGACTCTCTAAACGTGAAAAAACTATCAAGCTTACCTTCTCTAGGCTCGTTAAAATTACACTGGAGGGGGTTTTCATTATGTTTTATTAATCGCATTTGCATATCTATGTCTTTGGCCTAATGTCGGGTCCATGTTGCTCTCAACTGAACCTTTGAAGCATGCCTTATATGCATTGAGCCTTGTATCACTTTGCCTCTGCGTCTTGACACCTTGACCCATGGAGGAATTTTCTTGAGTGTCCTTTTCTTGCACATGTCTCCTTGCTCTGAGCATTAGTATGTTCCTTGCACTTGGAACTAGTATGCTTGCGACACTCGTTCCTCTTTTGTAACGTAACATTCTTTTATTCTATTTCAAGCTCTTTAAAAATATTGAAAAATACAAAAAAAATCAAAAAAACCCCAAAAAGAGGACATGAAATATATATATATATATATATTTGGCAGCACAATGAGTCGCCCTTGGAGAAATCACATCCTTTCATTTGTTCGTCAAGCTTTGGGATCTAATATGACCTTAGGAAGTTGTTCTCGCTACATAGAGTTGTGTCCTACTTCATTTGGTCATTCTTCCAAACACATGGAGAGTTTGTGTTGCCTCATGCATCGTGAACTTATGTCAATCTCATGTTGCCTGGGTCTGATCATTGTCATTCTATTGTCCAAGGGAAGTTTTACCCAACCTTAGTCGGCCTTTATACAATTTTTCTCTTGACCTCATGCCCGACCATCCCAAAATTCCAATCAAGTCCTTGTTCGAAATCAATGAAGTTCTCTTCCTAATCATCGAGATCCTCTTGTCTTTTCCCGACAAGTCGTCGAAAACCTCTGGGTAGTGAAGTTGTACACTCACATTACACTCCTACCCAAGTTTTGAAGATCTTGAAGTTGTTTCTCGAGCTCTGAATGCCTCATCTCCAACCATCAGGCGTCGTTGGCTTCTTGAAGATGGATATTATACTTTTATATATTTGATTTTGAGATGTAGATCCGTTGTGTATTGCTCACGGATACAAATTATATAGTTATATAACATGGATCTGCAGTGTATTTGATTGGAAGACATGATTTATTTCATCCCGAGCATGGGTATGTCCGCCTCGGAGAGACAATGTTATTTTTGCAGATGGCACCTCCCAAACTCTGCTCCCGGGCTCACTCGCTTCGTACATTGGTGAATATTTTGTAATGTATTTCAGCCATAAGATGTTCTTCTGACCTCACACAATAGGGGGCATATGTTATAACCCTAAATTTATCTACACATGCATACCTGGCATCAGGCCCTCTTACATGCTATTTTTTTCCAAGCCATCACTGAGTTTCTCTTCTTAAAAACACTATTTTTGAAGATGTACACACCCTGCACCATTATTTACCACGTATGTACTCATGTTGCACCACTACAACCCGTTTACAGACGCTAGTTGCACCACTACATCCTGCGTATACTCGCAAAAGTTGCAAGGAATTCGTTGAGATTACGGGCTATTGGGTAGTTTCCCAACTGATCCACCGCCTATAGCCCGTCACCAAACCGAATAACCATCCTTTTGTCATATAAAAGGAGGTGTTGAGGTCTCATTCCTAAGCCAAGCATAAGAACAGTGAAACTCTATTTGTTTCACATCCCCTCCTTGCCCCAAGAAATTGCAGCCACCTTGTGAGATTTGCCTCAGAATTTCCCATTTTGCCATTTTTCCTCCATCATTAAGCCTATTCCATTTCCCTGGAAGAAGTTTGAGAGGAGAAATATACGTGGAGGCATAGTTGGAGCTTGGTAAAGAGGATCTTGGACCAGGTTCGTGGAGAAGTCGTTGACCTTGTTGTAAGTGAACATTGTGATATCAATAATAGAAATACTTTTCCAGTCCCAAAATATGATGAGTCTCGTGTTTGCATTTTAATTATGCTTTATTCTAACATCTAACCCATGATTTATATATGAGATGAATGTTTGTAGTTTCTTGTTTATCTATTTGTGAATTCAAGTCATCCTTGGGAGGAGGCTTGTAGTGAGCTGAGCTATCAAGCATGAGAGGATCGACACTCGACGCGGAGTAAAATGTGCAGTTACCTCATCCTTCTCACTTTGCATTTCATGCATGAGTCTGGAATATGTTCGAGGTAGTTAGAAAAGAAGGAGACTTTTAGACGGTTGTGATCTGCTTACATTATGAACCCTAGTGTAGTCCTGTAACACCCTGGGTTTTGAACCCCCATTTTAAATAATGTATTGTTACAATGTTGAGAGGCCTTAGTGCCCAAACAATTATTAAAGGGCCAGTATGCCCAAGAAATGTAATATTTTGATCATTATTAATAATAAACACATTATTGGTTGCTAGACGGACAAGGAATAGAGTTATAGGGGGCTATGATTCCACAAGACAGGGGGCTTGAGGGGATAAATTTTTATTCCTATGTTAATTACCCTTTTTGTCTAAGGGAAGGGATCGATTAGGTGAGCTTATTGGGGAAGGTCGGGAGGTTCTTGATTCCCCACGAAAATACTTAAACCCATCCCTAGTCTGATTGTGGGGTTGGTCATTGGCTTGTCCGCTCCTTCACTTTTTCATTCGTACAATTCTTTCCCTCACGCCCTTTCAAGCACCCACTTACCCATTCATTGATCCATCCTCATCCGCATCTTGGATTGGGAAACGGAAATGAACTACTAAAGAATTAGCCATGGTATGGTGGGTTGTAGTGGTCGTTGGTTTGATCCAGCCATGACTTGAGGCCTACATGTTTGAGATCTGTTGGCTTGAGTCGATCATTTCTCACAGCTGCGAGTCCTGAGAGTTCCAGCATTGAGATTCTGGACCAGTTGTGCTAGAGCCCGAATAAGGAGAAGGACTGCATGAGGGACTACGTGGTAGAGAAGGGTGGAGATCTGTTCTCTCGGGTGGTGCAAGTTGGGTAGAAGAGAGTTGGGTACTTGGATTGTTGTGAGAGATGGGAAGCATGTGAGAGCTTGGGTGTTGACTGGTTTTGGAAGCCAAGTAACACTCTGGAACCGTCCTTGTGGATTCATAGCCCTGGATCAGGGGTGACACTTTTGTTGAGTTTTGGAACAGTAGTGTCTACGGTTGGGTGGAACATCCTTTGTCTGCATCCAGTTGGTGTCATCTTTCATAAAGATAAGTGCTCTCTGCTATGGTATCATTTACATGTATATGAATGTATTTCCACTATATATTTAATTATCGTTTAATTGAATCTTTAGACTATGCATGCTTGCTGACTACTATTGTGCATGTTGTTAAAGTATTTTCTTTTATGCATCCTTAAATTTTAAAAAGGTATCGATAAGAGAAAGAAGTCCAAGGGCGGGCTTGAAGGTAGTGTACCCCATCCTGTGGGTGGATGGGTATGTTACAATTTGGTATCAAAGCTTCTAGTTGAAACATTAGGCTGGTATGGTCCAGGTTTGTTGGTCAGAGTCTCATGGTTACAGATCGAACTCTAACAGTGGATTTGAAAATCTCAAGAGGAATCGCATTGCAGAATCTACACAGGAGTTAGATCACCAGAGACCCATTGTAAGGGGTTCGAAGGATCGTGACCATCCCCTTCGAAATCGGGAGTGATTGCCACCGTAGGATTTGGAGAGATCTAGGATTGTTGGATCAGAGGACAAGTGAACAGAGGTCATTCGAAGAAAAGGAAGCAAGGGTTAATGTCACCACCGTCAAATCCCGTTGGAGAGAGAGATCAATGGACAGTCGGCATTCCGGGGAACCAAGTTTCACGGGAGATAATTCCTCAAGGCAGTCCCGCAATCCAAACCACAGTTTCACCGAGGGGTTACGTGTCAGCATTAGGAGGGTTGCGGGGTGAAAAGTGGGTTACTTCAAACCATCGATGTGTGCCCCCACAAATTGAAAGGCAATAAATGATGTGACATGTTAGGGCTCAAACATCAAAAATCCGTATAGCCAAAGTAGTTTGGGGTCATCCATCGTCAAGGAGAGACAAGTGGCATGATATCCACAACTATAGAAGTTTGTGGATGAGGAGGAGCTGAAATAGCCGAACTAGATCCTGACCGTCAAGCACCAAGAGGTACGTGTCAGTAGATCAGTAACTCAAGAGAAATTTGTTCGAGAGGTTTTTAGTTGAGATTTGAAACTCCCGAAGCCCGGAAAGCCAGAGAGCCAAAGTAAGTCTCGATCGTCCGATCATCTGATATAGATCTTTGTTGCCAGATCGTCTGGAGTAAATCTCAAGTGTCGGATCGTCCGAGGTGAATCTGGGTTGTCTGATCCAGAAGAGACGTGGCATAAATATGTGGATTTCGGGTGAAGGCCCAAAGTAAGCCTCAATCATCTAATTCAAGAGGACACACGGCATAATCCCGTGTACTTTGATGAGTTTTAAAGTTTGAGATTTCCGAAACCCAAAGACCCGAAAGGATCTCAGCCATTGATCTATCGAGAGCCACACGTCACCAGATATAGGGCTTCGGATAAAATCCAGTGGGGCCAAATAAGTTTTGAAATTTGATATTTTTGAAGTCCAAAGACCCAAAGTAAGCCTCAACCATCAGATTAAGGAGGACACGTGGTGCAGATCCGTGGACTCTAGGTGAAGACCCAAAGTGAATCTTAGTCATTTGATCCAGAAGGACACATGGCAACAGATTGGCCAATTCAGGAGAATTGGAAGTGTGCTAGTATGGAAACTCCCGAAGTCCCGAAGCCTGAAGAGTCGAAGTGATGGGGCACGATGACGTCACCTAGAGGTGATGTGGATCTTGTAATTCCCAAAGTGACGTGGCTTGCGGATGTCACCTGGCATGTGTGCCACATGTCAGTTAGTTTTGGGCACTTGGAGTATTGAAAAGTCAATTAGGACGTGACACGTTGCACCTGCCTGATTGGGCCACGTGTCCGCTTCCAGTATTTTTCCACGTGGCGAAAGATCGTGCAGTCTAGATACTGGGCACTCTAGTGGGGAAAGATGTGACAAGTTGCATTGGGTCGAAAAATCTCGAAGGCCCAAAGGCCAAAGTACATATCAACCGTTGATTCCAGAAGAAACGCGTCGAAGGATCATTGACTTCGGGTGAAAGCACTCCAAGAGAAAGTGTAGGAGGAAAGTTTTGAAACTTATGAAGCCCAAAGAGCCGAAGCGATTCACAACCGTTGTTCTATGGGAGGACACACGTCGGCAAATCATGAACTTTGGGTAAAAGCGTTCCAGAAGGAGGCAAGCGAGGAAAGTTGAGGCCCCCAAAGCGCGGAGTCCTGAAGTGGATATTGATCGTTGAGAATGAAAGAGGACGAGGATCGTTGATCCAGTCCTGGATGAAAGTTATGAAGTCCCGAAGATCTGGACAAGCGCTTTTTCAGCTAAGCATAGGGTCATGGTCGTGGTCGTGGTCATATGCAGATTGAGAGCTAAGGTAAGGAGGGCTAAGGGTCAAATTGGTGGTCTTCGATACATATAAGTGTTAAGGAAGGATTTAGTCATGGTTTCTAGTCGTGGTCACTTGGGAAGGTGTTTTGAAGGAAGCGCATGTGAAATATAAAACTCTGTGTCAGCCAAGGATAACAAGACATTGTTATTTTTGGAGAATGGGGATATGATCTCCATGAACAAAAAAAAAAAAGACTTGTAGCATGGTTTGGAAATTTTGTTTATCGTATGCATAATTCTAACAAAATGGTCGCTTGCACATTTTGCATAATTAAGGGTTTTAAACACATCAACTTAGGATGTGTATTGAGGAAATGGAAGAAGGCGAGGGATTTGGCTTTACCTCAAGTAGAATTTTCCTACAATAGTTCAGTGAATAGATCTATACGTAAATATCCATTCTAGTTGTTTACAGTATAAATCCTATGGGTGTCATAGATTTGGTGCAACTACCACTTGGGGATAGGATCAGTGATGATGGGAAAGCATTTGCATAACAAATTTAAAAATTGGAGCGAAAGGTGAGACAAAAATTGTAGGCCAGTAATGAAAAGAAAAAAATTATCAAAGATGCTCACCGACGATACCAGGTATTCAATGAAGGTGATTTGGTGATGGTTTATTTACGAAAGGATCGGTTTCCTTGAGGAACCTACCACAAATTGAAGATTAAGAAAATTGGTTCGTGCAAGGTTCTCAAGAAAATAAATGACAATGCTTATAAGGTCAATTTACCAGCTGACCTTGATATCTCCCCTATGTTTAACATTTATGATTTGTATATCTTCCATCGGGATGATCTCGGTGATGACGATAAGGAAGAGGCAGATTGGCAAGAGGCCATTCCAATCAATAAAAGGGAAAACATTGCACATATTTTAGATAAGAATACATTTCATACTCGGCAAGGCCAATCCAACTGATATCTGGTCTAATGGGAAGGCGTAGCACCAATAGAGAGTACTTGGATTATAGAGGCAATAGAGAGTAATTGGATTACAGAGGGTGACTTACTGAACCTAGATCCCATTAAATGGAAACAGTTTGAAGACAGTAACTTGCAGGAGCTGTGTTTTTTACAACCAGAGGAGAATGATGCAGGGATGTTTTGGGGATTTTCCGAGGGTCATAAATTTTGACTCGGTTATCCGTTTGGGCTGAAATTTTATGGGAATTTATGTATTGAAGAGTTCACTTCCGTTTCGATCAAATCTATCCAATTGGACATCAGTTCGACACTTTTTCAAGGCCAAATTCCTTCATATAAGGCCTCAAATTGGGGTTTTAGTGTTTTTACGAGAATTGGATGTTCTGTGGCGGACATCTTCATCTTCTTTTTTAGGATTTGGATCATCTTCTCTTTCTCATCTAAAGAATCCTTCACCCCTTGAGGGCCTTCAAATTCCAATCTTTTGACTTGGGTCTGCCATGCTTTGTTGGATGTTTTCTCCTGCTTCAATTGTCCATCTAATTTAAGTGCATAAGTTGTTAATATTGAAACCCTCAGACTTAGACTCAGGTAGTCTGAATATAGCATGTCACTGGTGTTTATGTGGAACCTAACCTTGTCTGGGGCACTAATATTCTCATAGTGCAGCTTTATTTCAGACACTTTATCCTCATCTGTTGTTGCTATGTTAAATGTCTTTTTTTCTACATCTCTGACTGAGAACATGGAATCCCTATGTTGGGAGGTCTTTTCTACTTAAGGCAACAAATCTATTATCTCACTATTGGCCATACTTCCTCTCATAGCATACCGATTCACTAAATATTCTCTAGATTGGTAAACTTCCCCAGGTGTCTTGCTAAAGATATGTTTCTTGTCGTTGAAAGTCCTTGAGCTACTTTCACCTTGTGGCATAGTTTCTGCACTATCTTCTTCGTCTTTGTTTCTTCTTTCCACCATCTCCATGCTCGTTTTCTCTTTGGGCTCTTCCTCCTCCAGATTTACTACCAGTGGGGACTGTGTGATCTTCACTTTCTTGATAACATTTTGTTTACCACTGGTGCCAAAATCCTTTAAACTGCTCCTTTTGTTATAAGCACTCATCTTGGGAGCTTTAATGATCAACCTTGAGAATTTTTCTATGTTTGGATCTATTGTGGGGTTGACTCTATTTGTTTTGTTTGATTAGGTTGCAAAGTGACTTCCATATCTGTACATGTTTCCAGATTTTCCAGTTTATCAAATCCTTCAACATGCTCATGCTCGTAGGGGCCTTGTCTGCTCATTAGTCTTATTTTATATATGATCTGGTGTGGGTCATATTTCCTCCCTTGTAATTGTGTAAACCTGAATCCATTGAGCTTGGCCTGGATCTGAGGCAAACAGGACCTAGTCTTTACCACAAAGGGTCCTATTATGAAAGGAAATTTTAAGTTAGATGCCTTGTGCGTTTTCAGAAAATTTGTTGTCTCTGAAATAATTATTTGTCTAATGAACTCTAGAGAAAACACTCTGGGAGTCAGGAAGACAGGTAAAAGGTAAGGTCCTTCTTGATAACCATATACCCAAAATACAGTAGAATGCATGAACAACATCCAATCTCCCACCCTGTTCTCTGGATTGGGTTGTAAAAAGCTTTTCATTTCTTCCAAAACCCTTGGCAGGTCTGTGTCGAAGATGAGACTATAAACCCTGGACATGATCTTATTTATGAAAATAAGCATTGTGATCCTTTTTCATTTAGTTGAGATGAATGCATCTTCAGGGAATTCGGTCTTATTCAATTCCAGGAACATTCTCAGCAAGTGCATGTAGTACTTGAAATGTCTCAGTGAATTGAAATTTACCAGTTGTTGGTGCATATTGTCAACGATGAACTTTTCAAAACTTATACAGGTTAGTTGGCTGGACTCTGACAGAAAAAAGGTCAACAAGAAACCCAGCATGACTTCTACTACAAACTTGTCATTATCCAATCCTAAAATTTGGCTAAGTATGGAACAGGCCCACTAGACCTCAATAACCATGACGCTTACATTGATAGGTAACAATAGACTCTTAGAATGATGTTCAGGTTTAACAATGGTATGTAAAAATAGGGTTTTTACTTCGAAGGGACATTCTCTATAGATTGTGATCATTTTCTCTTCCTCGAAGGGCTCTAACACTTAGGGGGAAGACTCTGGTATACTGAGGGTGTGTTGAATTGATGGGCTATCTATTTCACATAAGACTTCTGACCCTAACTTATTCAAAATGACCTTTTCTTCCTACGAATATTGTTCTGCACACCATCTTACGAACTCTGGGAAAGGGGAAATGACTTCTATGGAATAAGGGGAAATGGAAGTTTGGGTTGCTTCAAGGAAGGGTATTCGTTTTCCAACATTGTCTATCAAATTGCCCCTGGACACAGAAATGGGTGAGACTATTATTTCTGTGTCAAATACATCAGAGTCCCTGTCAATTAGGGCTTCTTCTTTAGAGGTGGGGTCTTGCTCTGTTACGGACAAAATGACAGGGTTTGTGGCCATGATGAAAAATACATGTGAGTCGGCGGAGAATGCGTGAATCTGGTTCACTGTTGAGCTTCAATTTCGAATGGAGCGTTTGCGTCAAATTTCAAACGTTTGAATTCTTTGAAATATCATAAAATAATGATCGGGGGCCTCCTTTTATATGCCCTTTTCGATATCGGGGGTGAGGCAAAACGGTTTCAAGTAGACCGCTTTTCGTCCCGATATGCCTTTGGTGGCACCACGTGTTGGCGAAATGAAACCATGGTATTTTCTTCGGCCCGCCCTCGAACAATTATCTTCCGCGCTACTTCATCGCCCAATATGTGTCTTGGTCGTCGATCTGGGCCGCTTAAGATCTATGGTCCGTCGGGTCCCATCAACTTCCACGCCTCCGTTATATTGGCCCTTTTCCGTTATATGTAACCTAGTCCCCCAAATTAACATGCCTCGCTAAATCTGAAACTTGGATTCCATCCAAAAAATTTATGGTGATAACACTATATAAACACCCTAGCTCCCTTGAGCCAGGGACAAGGAGTTATTCTAGCGATAGCATTTGGTTGTTATTGTAACTTTCATATTTCCACAATATGATTTGTATTCTTATCTTGTTTGTTTGTTGATGTGTTGGTGATCGTCTGATTCTGATTGTGTAGCTCAGTGCCTTGTTTAAGGGGGTAGTTCCCCCTCCTTAGTTAGGTACTACATGTATATTAGCGTAGGATTTCGCATTTCAATCCTGTTTATTTGATTTCATAGTTGTTTTATCTCTCAGTATGTTGCAATTCCCGATTTCGTAGAACAGTGCTTGTAATTCATGTGTGTTAATATTTCATTTCCTAGTGTTGAGAATTCCGCAATTTCAAACTGCAATTCAGCGTCGATTCAATTTCTATGAGTTTATAATCGCAGACGTTGATGCAGATCTTGTTACTACAACTTGTGTCATTGTAATTTATTTTGTGTTGAAGTTTTGTTGTTGCAACTCAAGATTGTTGTGATTTCTTTCGTGTTGCAACTCCGCTCATAGCTGCACTTTATTTTGTTTGTTTTCTAGCTTGTGATAACTTTAGTTTTCAGCGGTTTGGGATTGATATTACATTGAATTGTTTTTTAATGTGTGAACACGTAATTTTTACAACAAAACAAGATCATTATTACGCTTCAGCAAGTCACCAGTAGATCATAGCATATTTTTACTTTATGCAAGTGCGATTTAATTTCTGCAAGTGTGGTTAATTTTCTCAAGACTGTGATTTAATTTCAATAAGTGTGATTTACTTTTTGCAAGTGTGATTTAAATTTCACAAGTGTGACATTCCTTTCATGCGAGTGTGATATTTACTTTTCAGCAACTCTGGAAATAGTATAGTTTGGTGACTTTATTATCTTAAATCCTTGATTTGTGACATTAAAAGTACTACAACTCTTTAGCAAAAATAGCATTACTCTTGCATATATGGTGCACGACAATTCGTAAGTAAGATACGACCTTGGATTGATAATTAGATGCACAACTCTTCATATGCTCACTAAGTTAATTAAGAAGTAATTGAAAAGTCCATCATTTTTTTCATTGTTGTCAGGGAATTGTCAAAAGAAGTAGTTCTATGGATTTTCATTTTAAGTGCTACGATTTATTTTTACCAATTCATAGAATGTTTTTCTAACATTTTCTATGAGTAGAGTTAGAGATCATCAATATATATTTGTTATTTCTTTCAAAAACTCTCGAAAAGATAACAGTGCGGGTCAATCACAAGTGGGAAAGGAGCTCAATCAATGAAATTACTTATCACCTACAACAAGTTTTCTTGCCAAAAGGAAGCTCGAAGCATCTCCTTAGAAATCAAAGATTGTACAAGGGTCTCTGCACACAGAGGTTCCACTTTCAAAAGAGTAGATCAATGAACAATATCACTCTGGAGAGTTCATTTTTCCTGAGGTACCTTTAGAAAAAAAGGATATCCCTCGAAAAGAAATGACACACGAGATTGTCAAGGAGGAACCCTCGAATTTTGTATTTCCAGTCAAAGAAACAGATGAGGATACCAATATGAAGAAAATCCCTAATTCAGCCTTGCCAAACTTTCATGGGTTATCTAAAGAATATCTTGATACCTTTCTCTTCGAGTTTGGCGTACTTTGCAGAAGCTACGACTATGTGACGGATGCATAGAAACTGAATTTTTTTCCTACCACACTCAAGAGCGTTGCACTACAATGGTTCATGGGTCTTGGAAAATATAGCATCTTCTTAAGGGACCAAATGACGAAGAAATTTCTAGACAAATACCTATAATAATGCAAAGATAAAGAAAGAAGAGAGGAAGTCTTCAAGATGATGCAGCATGAAGATGAGATCCTTGAATATTACATTGAAGGATTCAGTTATAACCTGCAAACGGAAAAGCAAGGAGATTTGTTTCCTGAGACACGGCGTGTCTTATTTCTAAGAGGAATCTGAGATGATTGTATAGAAATCCTCAATCTGATGGGTGGGGGAGATGTTTATCGGTTAGAGTACAACATTATCTTGGAACTTTGTCGTAAGTATTCCAGAGGTACATCAAAAACAGGAAAAGGACCAAGAAATACACTGGCAAGAACAAGAAAAATTTTTGGAGGTGGAGTCACGAGAGAAAAAATCGGGAACATGTTAGGATAATTCAAGACCAACATACTTAGTTCCATGAGCTCCCAGCTAGATACATTGCAGATGAGGAAGAAGAAAGAGGAAACAAAACGATCTTTAGCTATCTTTTTCCCAAAATGCAGAACGAAGAACCCATGGAAAGAATGTATGTATGATCAGATCAAGGTTTGTAGAATATGAAATGAGGACCATTATCTACTAAAAAGTTGAAGAAACAGAACAGGTATGCTATGTCTCTCAAAAATACCCCTCGCAGCCCAAACCTCAAGGTATGATCCAAGATCAATCTCAATATTTCAATTCATATGGGACTAACCCTTCCATGCAATATGCTTCTCAACCATGGGGTATTCCAACACAAAAATGAGTCGCTCCTCCTCCTCTGAACCAGTTATGGAAACATAGATGGAGAAACCCTGTTATAGGAGGACCTCAACAACCTATGATACAGCCACCCATGCAACTTCTTCCTCCTCCCCAGATGCAAGCATCCACATCCACCCCTCCTCGACCACAACTACCTGCAAAACCCATCCATAATACAAACAACAAAAGGGCAGGTTGATTAGTACATGCCGCTAGACTTGCAACCTACCCAACTTATTCCATCTCTTCCCTGGAATGCAATGATATTCACCTTCAATCCAAGAAGACAATAACCAATGACCAACCTCATATTATGATTGAATATCGGAACGAGGATGTCCGAAATGAAGAATTGGAACCAAAACAATCTCAGGAACCTTCGAAAGCTGAGAATTCCCACCCTAAACTTCAAAACCCACCTTGTCCATAAAGGTTACATCTACAAAAACCTTTTACTCATCCTAAGTTTGACTTCTTGGGAGAACTCAAAAATGTGTGTCAAAATACCACTATTTCAATCCATCAAGGATGTGACCATATATTCAAAATAAGTACGAGTACTTTTCTTGAGGAACCCGATAGGAAATGAAAGGATCCCCAAACTGTCCATGTCATGGGAAAACAGTCTGATTTAATGATGGGAGGAATTATCGCAGCTAAATACATTGACCCTGGAAGTCTAGTCATTAATGTGCATATCAAAAATACACTTATTAGTAACACATTAATAAACCTAGGGGTTTCCATCAATGTTATCACACGTGAGAACATGCAAGCCTTATGTATTGCGGGCCTTAGGGAAACCCAAACTGCACTTCAACTCACTGACAGATCAACCATTTAACCAGAGGGCATCTTAGAAGATGTAATGATCTTTGTGGATTCGTGGTAATATCTCGTTGACTTCATGGTCCTACAACCAAAAACCTCTCTGGGAAGGTATCCTCTAATCATAGGATGGCCTTGGCTGGCCACTATCGATGCCTACATCAATTATAGGTCAGGAAACATGACCATCTCCCACGGGACATCCACAGAACAATTAACCCTTTATCCTCTCACCAAACCCAGCATAGATCTAGAAACCCACTTTAGGTTGACGGAGAAGATAGTGAGGAAGAAGGGGAATCCCATGAATTCCTCTCCATAGATCAATACTTATACATAAGAGATAAAACATATGTTATAGCACAAATTTTCACAACTATTCATTTGTGACATGGCCCAACCCTTCCCCAAGATTGCTAATCAAAATCCCAACTTCCCTCATCAAAGTCACCTAAAAAAACTTGACATTTGCTTATATTCTTGGGTTTCCTTTGTGCAACACATGGTCATCTATGCCTTGCTATATTGCAGCCCACGGATGCCCTCAAAAAATGGAAAAGACAAAATAATTCCACATTTTCGGACGGAGATTTCAGTTGGGCTAGTTTCCCAATCTCCCTAAGCCTGTACCAAATGGAATTCAACCTCATTAACCTCTCAAGGATGGTATAAATGCACCATTGAGGGCATGGATGAAGAGGAAGAAATAAGGTGCAAGATCATGCTTGAAAAATTTTAGCAAGCTTCCATAATCCCTTCATTATCTTAGTAGCATCCCATACCTAGAAACTCATTTTCCAGTGTTCCTTCCTTTCTCTATCTAACTACAAGGTATGTTCTTATCCATGTTGAGTTATCCAAGGAAGATCCTTAATGCTTTAAGGTATTTGGAGGAACCCAAGACAGTTGAATCTGAACCAGTATCGAAGGTTGAATCAGGTTGTCACTACCTTTCTCACATTGTTGTTAATAGAAGAGTTCTCTTTCCCTCCTATTGTGTGTTTATTGGTTCATTATATGATCATTTATTTTATATATGGTTGAATATATGCACATGATATATGATATTTAAACATATAACTACCATGTTTAGTCTAGTCTTGGTTACATATTGCGGGCTAGTTCCAGTAGATATCATGAGTTCTTTAAGAAGCAAGAGCGAGAATCGACATCGAACAAAGGATTTGAGGTGTGAGGCCACTCATTTATTTATATATCCCTTTATAAAAGTAGTTATTTCTTGTATGCATTGATATAGATGAGGTTCGGTTCTATCTTCTAAATTTGGTCTTGCTCTATTGTGACTTGACCCAAGGTCACAGGGGAAAAAAAAACCTTAATCAACAGAGGACGATGAAATCAACGATTTTATAGCCTCTTCCTCTTCCGAAGGAAACACGCATATTCTTGAGCAGGTTATGCAACAAAAAACACAGGCTTCTCTAGCCTCAAAAATCATTTCACCCATATAACATGAAAACCCACCAGAAAAATATCGAGGGTCCCTTATAGAAACCAACCCAAGGAAAACCTTGAAAATCAATCGAGGACTAATCGAACAACAAAAAGAGCCATTAGTTAAGGTATTGCAAAATCACAATGATGTCTTCTCCTGGGATTACTTTGACATGAAGGGAATCCATCCTGACTTATGCACACATCACATATATATTAACGAAGGATCTGGGCCCATTTGCCAACCCCAACATCGGGTGAACCCGGCACTGAAGGACATAGTCAAAGAAGAGCTACAAAAATTACTAATAGCTAACTTCATCTATCAGATTTATGATAATCAATGGGTCTCCCCTCTTATCATGGTACCAAAGAAAAACGGTAAATGGAGAATTTGTGTCGACTATAGAGAACTCAATAAAGCAACACATGAATACCACTTCCAAATTCCATTTATTGACCAGGTATTGGACATGTTAGCAGAGAAGAAATACTTTTCTTTCCTCGAAGGATTCAATGGATATAACCAGATCCGAATCACACCAAAAGATCAAGAGAAATCAACGTTTACCTATCCTTGGGGGACATTTGCCTATCATGTTCTACCATTTTGATTATGCAACGCCCCCGCCACCTTTCAACGAGTTGTTATTGGGATATTTTCTCATCTAATTCAAGATTGCTTGGAAATATATATGGACCATTTCACAATATATGGGGATCAATTGGATAAAACGTTAGGCAATCTAAAGAAAACATTCATAAGGTGCAAAGAGTCAAATGTCACCCTCGGTAATGAAAAATGTTCGATGATGTTAACTTATGGCATTGTACTAGGACATCACATCTCAGCCAAAGGTGTTCGAGTTGATCCTGAAAATTTTCCAACTCTGACTTTGCAAAAGAACGTACAAATTTTCGTGGGATATGTTGGTTATTACCGTAGATTCATTGAAAAAATTTCACATATTACTCGTAAATTATTTGTTTTACTTAACAAAGATACTGAGTTTGTATGGACAAAGACATGTCAGCATGTGCTTGATGAATTGAAAATCAAAGTGTATGAAGCACCTGTTTTACGAGGACCTAATTAGTCCCTCCCATTCCACATCTCCACGGATGCATCGGACATCATCGTTAGATTCATTCTAGGACAACTGGAAGGAAATGACCCATATGAAATTTAATACGTCGGTAAGAATGTCTCGCCCACATAATTGACCTATACAGTAATTGAGAAAGAGTATATTACTATTATTCAGGCAATAAACAAGATTAGGCACTACATTACTGAATATTTCGTAATCTTTCATACTAATCATGTTGTTATTAAATACTTAATGAACAAACCAACCACTAGTAGCAGGGTCACTAGATGGTTTCTTTTATTACAAGAATTTGATATTACCATCCTAGATAAATCAGGAAATATAATGTAGTTGTTGACTTTCTTTCTAGAATAATATGAAAAGAAAATGAACCTCCAGTAGAATATTGATTTCCAAATGAGCATCTATTTGCATTATCTACTAACTCACCTTGGTTTGCAGATATTGCAAATTTTTTGGCTGCAGGAAGCTTCTGCATCATCTGACTTCCAAAGAGCGACAAGGTATAGTCAGGAAAAGAAAAAAAAAATTATGGATTGATCGTTGCCTCTTCTACATTGGGCTTGAATTGATTATCAAAATATGTGTACGATGTAAATGTGTTGAACCTGTACAGAATAGATCTAGCTAGAAAATACTACACACATTTGCATAGAGAAATTTAGAAAGAAGAAGGAGAGAAAAAAGAGAAGAATTATCATTAACCGTAATGAATAATGAATAATTTACACATGATATACTATGTATAGCTCAATGAATGCACATTGGAGGAGAAAAATTCTCCATGGTGGTGGTCTAGCGTGATCTGGACACACACCAGTAGTTACAGGAGTGAACTGCCACCTAGTCTAGTCTTTCAGGCAGTTACGGGAGTGAATTGTCACCTAGTTGAGTTAACTAGTCAACTAGTCTTTAGTTAACTGACTGAACAGAGTGTAGTGAGGATTAGATCAAGGAATCAAGGGTAATGTGTCAATCTGGTGATGATACCAAGGCAAGTTCACATTATCATGGTGATGATCCCAATGTTGCATGGTGACAAAACCAATGCAACATCTAGACTCAACTCAACTAGTCAAATTGAAGTGTCAACTAAAAGAGAATATTCTCCAGGGGGAATATTCTCCCCTAAAATATAGGAGACTGGATAATGACTAATTATGACTAATAAACAAGGAAAAACCTTAGGAAAAAGAAATCCTAGGTGTGTGTGAAGTAACTCCAACACCCCCCCTGAACATCAATACGCTAAAAATAAAGAATGGGTCCTAGCAACGAGGCCATGTTAGGTACCCAAACACAAAAGATACATTGAAATAAAGTGAGGAAAGAGGGAAAACCTCATGGGAAAAACCCCCCCTCAAGTTACAATGTATGTAAAAAGAATAACTATAGTTGCTAGGAAACTGTGTCCTTCACTCCAAGACGACTTCGCAGAGAATGGAATTTTTGTTTAGTGAAGGTCTTGGTGAAGATGTTTGTCGCATGTTCTGCTGAAAGACAGAAATGTAGATCGATGATCCCCTCATGTACTAAGTCTTGGATGTAGTGCATGTGGATCTTGATGTGCTTCATCCGTTGCCTCTGAACTGGATCTCTGCAGAACTTCAAAGTGTTATGGTTGTCACACCAAATGACGATCGGTCGATGAAACTAAATGTCGAACTCAGTGAAAAAATGTTGTAGCCACATAGCCTGAATGGTTATGTTAACTACCCCTATGTACTATGCCTCGGTTGAAGATAGATAAATGGAATCTTTCTTCTTGCTCGACCAACAGATATGCGCGGAACCAAGACTTAGTGAGTAACCAGATGTGGACTTGCGATCAGTGTTATCGCCATCCCAGTCAGAATCTGTAAACCCGATGAGATCTAATGTAGAGTTTGTTGTGTAATGAATCCCAAAGGTGATCGTGCCATGTACGTATTGAAGGATACGCTTTGCAGCCTTCCAATGTAGCTCATGCGGCTTCTACATGAAGCTGGAAACTGCGCCAACTACATAGGAGAGGTCTGGTCTAGAGTGTGTAAGATACAACAAGCTCCCCACTAGTTGTCTGTACAGTGTGTTGTCAACCAGTGGAGTCTCCTCTCCATCCTCAAGTTTGACTCCTGATAGGAAAGGAGTCGGAGCAGACTTGTAGTCTGTCATGTGAAATCTCTCAAGGAGATCTCGTGCATACTTGTCCTGAGACATTTTTATGCCTCATGCATCCTGATTGATCTTGAGTCCAAGGAATAAGTGTAGCGGACCCATGTTTTTCATCAAAAACATGTCATATAGAATTCTCTTGACTGCAGCAATTGTTGAAGTCGAGTAACCGGTGATCAGAAAATCATCAACATACAGAACTAAGAGTAGAAGTGAAGAAGTGGTCCTGAGCATGTAGACATTCAGGTCTGATTTACAACGTACAAAGTTCTGTGACAACATGTAGGAGTCCATCTTGGCATACCATGCCCTCAGAGCCTGCTTGGGGCCATAAAGGGACTTCTTTAGTCGACGGACCAAAGATGAGTCCTGCATAAATCCCTGGGGCTACTCCATATAGATCTCCTCGTAGAGATCACTGTGAAGAAATGCATTCTTCACGTCCACATGATGGACTTCCCATCCCTTGGTTGTTGCAATGGAAAGTGTCAATCGTATGGAATCCATCTTCGCTATTGGAGTGAAGGTCTCATCATAGTTAATGCAATGCACCTGATGAAAGCCTTTGGCAACAAGCCTGGCTATGTATCTACTAATATGTCCATCCGTTGTGCTCTTGGTCTTGTAGACCCATCTGCATCTGAAAAGTTTCCTCCCAGAAGGAAGGGGAACTACATCCCAAGTCTGGTTCTCGAAGAGGGATTTTTACTCCTCCTGCATGGTGGATTCCCAAAAGGGATTTCCAACAGCCTTTCCATAAGATTTTGGATCTGAAGACTGAACCGAAAAAATATGCCTAGAGGGCAATGGTTCAGTGGTAGTGAGTGCAACAGGAGGCTCCTCGAAATTAGATCGAGTCCTCCTAGTATCGGTTGGATCACCAACGAGATCCCCTGCATCCCGAAGAGTAGTTTGTGCCCACTTGCGCCTCTGCTCTGGCTCTGCAACTACATCTGGATGCTCTGACTATACTGACTTTGAATCTAAATCATATGATTTCTATAAATCATAACTCTTGTCTTAAGAAGAGTCGGCATGTGCATGCTCATCATCTCGGACAGGTGGAAGAATGAAGGTGTCTGCATACGGCTGTTGAGGTAAATGCAAGACACTTTCCATGAATTGGACACTACGCTCAATGATGAGTCGGTCCGAGGAAAGATCAATAAGCCTATATCCCTTCACACCATCAGGGTATCCAACAAAAATACACTCAGTGCTCTATGGATCAATTGCCTTCCTCTATTCAGAGGAAATCGGGGCCCATGCACGTGAACCGAAAATGTGAAAGTGGTTCACTTCCGGTTTGAGGCTGCTCCAAGCATCATAGGGGGTCCTATCGTTGACAGATCTATGGGGAGATATTTTTTGGATGTATGTTGCACAATTAAGTGCTTTGAACCATAGTCTCTATGGTAGTGACTTTGCATGCAACATGCAAGATGCCATCTCCTTTAGAAATCTGTTTTTCTGCTCAGCAACTTCGTTTTGCTGCGAAGTATAGGGAATTGTATGCTGCAACTGAATCCTTGCCTCATGGAAAAGATCATGGATATCATGATTGACATACTCTCCTCCGTTATCAGTTCGGAGGACTTTTATCTTCTTTCTGGACTATGTCTCAACCAGAGCTTTGAAATCTTTAAGGTGTTGAAAGACCTCGGATTTTTGCCTAAGAAAGTAGATCCATGTAAAACGTGAGAAATCATCAACAAAAATGAGAACAAACCTTGCTTTGTTTATGGATGGATGTGGAAAAGGACCCATGAGGTCACTGTGGATCAGATCTAAAGGTTCAGAAGCTCTCTGAGACTTTCCTTTGTCGAATTTCTCTTGAGGGTGTTTTTCGAGAACACGTCCCTCACATACTCCCTCGGAGAAATGGATTTCTGGTAGACCATCAACCAATATTTGCTTTCTAATACGTTTCATGTATCTGAAATTCAAATGTCCAAATATTTAGTGCCATATCCTACTACTTTCATCAACATGAGTAAGCAATAAAGAAGAATCAAGTCCAATGAATTCAGAAAAAATATACAATCTAGACTGATGAATTACCTCACCGATAGCAACCCTAGAGTTGGTTTGCATGTCATAGATGTCCACGACATTTGGTGTGAATATGGCTCTCTTTCCAGTGCCAGACTTCGTCATCTGATACATGGAGAGAAGGTTGACGAAAATTTTGGGAACATGCAGCACATTCTCAAAGCTTTCGTTGGTGAGTTCAATCCTTCCTTTGTCGATGACTTCAACAGAAGAGTTGTCCCCCATCAGAATATGAGGACATTTTCATGCATCCAATGAATAATATACTACTTTTGAGGCATCCATGTGATGTGATGCTTATGAATCTACGATCCAAACATCGGGAGAGGAGTTGATGGCAATCAAGGCATGGCTAGACTTTCCTTTCTTGGGATTTGGATCTTCTGGCTTCTTCTTCTTGGCACCCTCGAGGATGCAATCTCCAAGGTTGTTTTGATGAATTATTTGAGACATTAGATTTTTATTTTTTTTCATGCATGTGGATTCTTGATGGAATCCTTTGTGACGGTACGTGCATTTCTCCTCTTTTCTTCCCTTTCCCCCTTTGGATCCGGAGGCATAGGTGAAGGGTTTTGTGTACCCTTCCTTCTTTGGATGTGCATGAGATTTATTTTTGTCTTTACCTTTATATTTATAATATTGGTGGCTGCCATAGTGCACATTAAGTGCATGCGCCTTTGGGCCCTTGATTTTTCCCATGTTGATGAGCTTGGTTTGCTCTTATGTAAGGGATTCGATAAAGTCCTCAAGAGAAGGCATCTTCCAGATGGCTCCAGAGGCGAATCTCACAGAATGGAATCTGGATATGGATACAAAAAATTCAGGACCAAGTTTGGAGAGAATGGTGAGAACCATTTGTTTCTCCTCCTTAGATTTATCAACCCCGCAAGCTTTGAGTTGCGACGGTAAATCCTTGAATTTTGTAAACAAATATTGGATATTTTCGAAGATTTTTGGATCCAATGTGACTAGTTCCACCTCCAACATGTGTCCCGTCATCTCATCCTCTTTTCCAAAGAGCCCTTCCAAGGTGTTCAAGGCTTCATTGGGAGTCTTACAGGAAGATAAGTGAAAAAGGAGATCATGAGAAATAAGACTGCAAATCGTTCCGACTGCTTCATCCATCCGATTAAAGTACTTGTATTTTTATATAGATGATGTAGATTTTGTATCTATATTCAAGGTTAACATGTATAATCCTCGAGTTCGGAGATGAATCATTATTCTCCTTCCGTGCAAAGTAGTTGTAAGGTGTAAGAATGAATTCTTTTAGGAAATCCATCTTTTTGCTGTCTTCAATCTTTTGTACCTGCAAAAAAAATTTGTGTAGTTTTTTCTTAGCAGTCTGTCGGCTTTAATACCATGTAAATGTGTTGAAACTGCACAAAATAGATCTAGATAGAAAATACTAGGCACATTTGCAGAGAGAAATTTAGAAATAAGAAGGAGAGAAAAAAGAGAAGAATTCTCATTAACCGTAATGAATAATCAATAATTTACACATGATATACTCTGTATAACTCAATGAATGTGCAATAGAGGAGAACCAATGCGCCATAGTGGTGGTCTAGTGTGATCTAGACACACACTAGCAGTTATGGGAGTGAACTTCCACCTAGTCTAGTCTCTCGGGAAGTTACGGAAGTGAATTTCCACCTAGCTGAGTTAACTGGTCAACTAGTCTTCAGTTAACTGACTAAACAGAGTGTAGTGAGGAGTAGATCAAGGAATCAAGGGTAATGTTCCAATATGGTGATGATCCCAAGACAAGTGCGCATTATAATGGCGATGATCCCAATGTTGCATGGTGACAAAACCAATGCAACATCTAGACTCAACTCAACTAGTCAAACTGAAGTGTCAACTAAAAGAGAATATTCTTCAGGTGGAATATTCTCCCCTAAAATATAGGAGATTGGATAATGACTAATTATGACTAATAAAAAAGGAAAAACCTTAGGAAAAAAAAATCCTGGGTGTGTGTGAAGTAACTGCAACATATGAAAGGACGAAGTCCATGAGATACTAAGATTTTGTCATGATGGGCCATGTGGGGGCCACTTTGCTAATAAAAGAACTGGGTACAAGGCACTCCACGAGGGGTATTATTAGTCCCCACTTTTCAAAGACTCCAAAGAGTATGCGAAGAGGTGCAACAACTTTCAATGCATGGGTAGACCTGTACAAGCAAATAAAATGTCGCTACAACCACAAATGGTGTTAGAACCTTTTGATAAATGGGCCATTAATTTTTTGAGACCTGTTTCCGTCGTAATACACACTTGGGGTAACGTGGAAGAAACATTCAATCCACTTAGTGTGTCCTTGGGGGCAAGTCTCGAGTCAAGGTGTTGTCACCTAATCCTCAACTCCTCTGTCTAGGCAAACTCCTAGCGAAGCCAAGGGGGATAGTCCCTATAAAAAAAAACTAAGGTTTTTTCTAAAATAAGACAAAAAAATACTTTAGCCTAGGAGTTTATTGCTGAAAATAAAAGTTTGATCACACTATTTAGCATGTATCATCATAAAGAACATTTGCTCATGAAACATTTATACATAAAAAGGATGCAACCACTGCAACAATCAAGAGCATCAATGAGATTAGATAACATGCATAAATAAAATTACTCACATAAGACAAATTGAAAATATGGTTTAACCAGTGCCTTAAAGGGAGTCGTGGGCAGTGTAGATCGAAGATTTTATTAGGGTTAATTTTGTAGTTAATTAGTGAAAGTGTTTGGCCCCCTTATGTATTATTCACCAATCCAAAACTTGTCGACTAGGTGTGCCACAGATCCAACAAAGCAAGTTTCCAAGTGATTTGACACACTACACCCAGGGTAGTGGTTTTAGACGAATAGTACCACTCAGAGATTTCCCTAATTATACTAGCAAGGTTCAATTACTTTGATAAAAATAAAGATGGATCATACACCCTGCTTTGAAATATTTGAGGCACTTGTGCAAACACTGTGAAAGAAAAGAAAAAGAATAATTGCAACACATAAATTTATATACCTTTCTTTGTATTTGAGAGAGATATCAACAAGATATTGCTTGACACTGTTGTTGCAAAACTGAAGAAAGAAAATTACTTGAAACTAAAAATTACATGAGAATCTAAGCATTAGTTTAACATGCATGAAGTTAGAGTGTTGTAGTTTGTTTGATATATTTGACTTGTGTATTTGATTTTTAGATCTTAAGCATGCACAACTCAAAGATTAAAAAAGGACAAACCACAACACCAATCACCCTAAGGGGATGAAGAAACTGGGCACAAAGGGTCCGCTTTTATTACTTATTACAATGGAGAAGTTAGTGTTCTCTTTGAGATTTTAGCTCTCTTAGAAGAAAAGGGATCCTTATTAATGTATCATTAAGAGGAGTACAAGAAGAAAAGAATAAAAGAGACACTTTGTTTTGACGAAGTCACAACCCTCCAGGGTCCCTGAAAGTCTTGAATTTCACCCAAAATGAGCAGAATATCCTCTTGGATCTCTACTTGATGCAACAAAACAGCAAACAAATGAAGATAGAAACGATAGAAAAGAGTTCTAAACAACTAAAAATTTTACCAAAATTTTAAGAATTTTCTAAGGCAAAAAACTAATTTTTTTGGAGTTTTTTAGGGTTTGAACAATCCTAACTTAGGCACTCTTTAAAGATTTATGTTTGTTGTTTTAGGACAGAAAACATACAGTCTATAAACATCTTGATACACAATTTAAACTAAGCAATAAACCTTGATCTAAAACTTAGATAAAAAGACCAAGTAAAAAGCTTCAAAAATCACCTAGATATACCTTTAAAATGACAAATTATAATCAGATCTAGGAGACACATGCATGCAGCCTTTAGATGTTTGAAAATAAAGTATTGGCTTATTATAACTTGCATGCAATCGAAAGGAAAGAGTAAGGAAGAGAGATTTTATCAATTTATAGAGCTTTTGTCCGAGTCTGGAACTTTGGGCTATGGGGTTCTCTTGGTAATAGACAAAAGGGCGCTTGATCTCATAAACTTTGGACGATGACAATGGAAACCACCATTTTCCAATCCTCCTTATTGAAGAACCTGAAATTAAACGCTTCAATCCTGCACACAATTGTTAAAGGCCTTCCCTACACACATAGCTCACAAAGCATGTTAGATTTAACCTAAAATAGAATATGCCTTTAGGAGTCTATGAAGTAAATAAAGGCAATAAAAGGAATCAAACTAGATTATTCTTACATAATTATATGACAGCATACATATTAGGCTTTAACAATTGAGAATAAGATCAAAACATTATTCAATACATGTTACCTCATAAACCATTTGCATTTAAATGAAGGCAACCACACATGAATCCACACCAAGATTGCTCCAAAGACTTTTTATTCCAATGCTTGCAAAATGTTACAATAGCTTCTTCACCCAAGACTAAACTAACTAAATGAGGAGGTCTAACCTCTCTTAAATAGGAGAAGGGGTGATGATTCCCAAGTGATGCATGTGCTTAGGGTTAGGTTTAGGGTTTAGGTATGCTTGAGGATGAGTGTAGTTGCGCATGAGATGAGGAGGAGATGTGTGGGTATGAAGGGGAGATGGTGTATAGTTAAGTGGAAGCGTAGGTAGGTGAAGGGGAGTAATGGGGAGTGGACTAGGAGAGAGTAGGAGTGAGGAGTGAGTGAACTAGGAGAGAGTAGGAGAGATG
>SNQJ01S0014063.1:158300-183374 GCA_010110895.2 Picea sitchensis
TAGAACTAGAACTGGAATTATCAAATAATTTGCTTCACTGTTTATTTCAAGATCATCACAATTGTCAAAAAAAAAATCTGAAGCGATGGATTCCTCGAGAGGAGGGTGGGGATTTGAATTATCTGGATACTCAATCATTTCCAACTCAAAATCCTTTGTTTCCTCATGACTAGTTAATGACTCATCTATAGGCTCTTCCAAAATTTCTAAGTGAAACTCATTTTCTTGTTCATTGTGAAGCTCTGGCTCTATAGGGTCTGAATACTTGATACAATATCCTGCCTCT
Source organism: Picea sitchensis (assembly GCA_010110895.2). Classification (NCBI taxonomy): domain Eukaryota; kingdom Viridiplantae; phylum Streptophyta; class Pinopsida; order Pinales; family Pinaceae; genus Picea; species Picea sitchensis. The sequence goes on from SNQJ01S0014063.1 coordinate 158,587, forward strand.
ATAAGGCGAGCTTCCATGTCCTTTAACTGCATTGCATGAGTGAATCTCATGGAATGGATGAAATCTATAAATTTCTCATCAAAATCTAGTGAAGCATCTAAATTGACTGTCTTTATAACTGGAGGTTCCTTCTTGTTCCATTTTTCCATGAAAGCATTAGTCAACTCTTTGTAAGTTCTAATCTGTTTATCCTTAAGTTTTATAAACCAATCCAGATCATCATCATCAAAAGACAAGATAAACAATTTCATCCCAACATCTTCATATAAGGCATTGCAACACCATTTATTGAAGCAATGTGTAACTCTTTGAACATGACGTTTAGCATCAATAACATTATTACTTTGAAAATAAGGCAAATTTTCAATTGTTTTTTCTGGAATCAAATGTGGATAATCACTTATTGCAGAAAAATCAATAGGTTTATAAAGATCATCCATTTCTAAATTAGATTTTATTAAAAAAAAACAAAGGACTAACAGGGATGGGTTGGGACCCAAAAATTATTAAGGATCCTACGAGAAGAAAGCTTGCCTAAATTCCTCCCAAAACACCTTCGGGTTTAAGGATGAAGCTAAGCAAACCATGAGTTCCTCCTTGCAGAATACTTTGTCAAATTATTTTGAAGTGGAGTCGCCAGATGATCAAGTTTATTATAAACAAACAAGAAGCATCAAACAAATCAAAAAGAAAAAAAGAAAACAAAAGTCGTGATCCGGGAATAGAAAGGTTTATCCCCAATAACGGCGCTAAAAATGTTGTCATTCTAATACACACTTGGGGTAATGTGGAAGAAACCTTCAATCCACTTAGTGTGTCATTGGGAGCAAGTCTTGATTCAAGGTGTTGTCACCTAATCCTCAACTCCTCCATCTAGGCCAAATCATAGCGAAGCCAAGGGGGGTAGTCCCTATAAAAGAAAAACTAAGACTTTTTCTAAACTAAGACAGAAAAATACTTTAGCCTAGGAGTTTATTGTTGAAAATAAAAGTTCGATCACACTATTTAGCATGTATCATCATAAAGAACATTTGTTCATGAAACATTTATACATAAAAAGCATACAACCACTGCAATAATCAAGAGCATCAATGAGATTAGATAACATGCATAAATAAAATTGCTCACATAAGACAGATTGAAAATATGTTTTAACCAATGCCTTAAAGGGAGTCGTGGGCAGTGTAGATCGAAGATTTTATTAGGGTTAATTTTGTAGTTAATTAGTGAAAGTGTTTGGCCCCCTTGTGTATTATTCACCAATCCAAAACTTGTCGATTGGGTGTGCCGCAGATCCAACAAGGCAAGTTTCCAGGTGATTTGACACACTACACCCAGGGTAGTGGTTTTAGACGAATAGTACCACTTGGAGATTTCCCTAATTATACTAGCACAGTTCAATTACTTTGATAAAAATAAAGATGGATCATACACCCTGCTTTGAAATATTTGAGGCACTTGTGCAAACACTATGAAAGAAAAGAAAGAGAATAATTGCAACACATAAATTTATATACCCTTCTTTGTATTTGAGAGAGAGATCAAAAATATATTGTTTGACACTGTTGTTGCAAAACTGAAGAAAGAAAATTACTTGAAACTAAAAATTGCTTGACACTGTTGTTGCAAAACTGAAGAAAGAAAATTACTTGAAACTAAAAATTGTATGAGAATCTAAGCATTAGTTTAACATGCATAAAGTTAGAGTGTTGTAGTGTGTTTGATATATTTGACTTGTGTATTTTATTGTTATATATTAAACATGCAGAACTCAAAGATAAAAAAAGACAAACCACAACACCAATCCCCCTAAGGGGATGAAGAAACTAGGCACAAAGGACCCGCTTTTATTACTTATTACAATGGAGAAGTTAGTGTTCTCTTTGAGATTTTAAATCTCTTAGAAGAAGAGGGATCCTTATTAATGGATCATAAACAGGAGTACAAGAAGAAAAGAATAAAAGAGACACTTCGTTTTGACGAAGTCACAACCCCCTAGGGTCCTTGAAAGTCTTGAATTTCACCCAAAACGAGCGAAATTTCCTCTTGGATCTGTACCTGCTGCAACAAAACAGAAAACAAATGAAGTTATAAACAATAGAAAATAATTCTAAACAACTAAAAAATTTACCAAAAATTTAGGAATTTTCTAAGGCAAAAAACTGAAAATTTTGGGGTTTTTTAGGATTTGAACAATCCTAACTTAGGCTCTCTTTAAAGATTTATGTTTGTTGTTTTGGAACAGAAAACATACAGTCTCTAAACAGCTTGATGCACAATTTAAACTAAGCAAGAAACCTTGATCTAAAACTTAGTAAAAAGACCAAGTAAAATGCTTCAAAAATCACCTAGATCTACCTTTAAAATGATAAATTATAATCAGATCTAGGAGACACATGCATGCAGCCTTTAGATGTTTGAAAATAAAGTATTGGATTATTCTAAATTGCATGCAATCGAAAGGAAAGAGTAAGGAAGAGAGATTTTATCAATTTATAGAGCTTTCGTTTGAGTCTGGAACTTTGGGCTATGGGGTTCTCTTGGTAATGGACAAAAAGGCGCTTGATCTCATAAACCTTGGACGATGACAATGGAAACCACCATTTTTCAATCCTCCTTCTTGAAGAACCTACAATTAAACTCTTCAATCATGTACACAACTGTTAAAGGCCTTCCCTACACACATAGCTCACAAAGCATGTTAGATTTAACCTAAAATAGAACATGCATTAAGAGTCTATGAAGTAAATAAAGGCAATAAGAGGAATCAAACTAGATTATTCTTACCTAATTATATGACAGCATACATATTAGGCTTTAACAATTGAGCATAAGATCAAAACATTATTCAATACATGTTACCTCATAAACCATTTGCATTTAGATGAAGGCAACCACACATGAATCCACACCAAGATTGTTCCAAAGACTTTTTATTCCAATGCTTGCAAAATGTTACAATAGCTTCTTCACCCAAGACTGAACTAACAAAATGAGGAGGTCGAACCTCTCTTAAATAGGAGAAGGGGTGATGATTCTCAAGTGATGCATGTGCTTAGGGTTAGGTTTAGGGTTTAGGTATGTGTGAGGATGAGTGTAGTTGTGCATGAGATGAGGAGGAGATGCATGGGTATGAAGGGGAGATGGTGTATAGTTAAGTGGAAGCGTAGGTAGGTGAAGGGGAGTGATGGCGAGTGGACTAGGAGAGAGTAGGAGTGAGGAGTGAGTGAACTAGGAGAGAGTAGGAGAGATGAGTGAGTTAAGTCGTGTGTGGGCCACATAAGAGATGCGCTAGGGTTTAGGTAATGCGCCACTTAGGATGAGAGTTGAGTTCCTTAGTTGGAGACTCCTCCCAACTCCATGTCATCTAATTAGGCTGATCTCCTCACTAATTAACTCACCTTAGGCATTTAGTTAACTAGGGACACACAAAAAACATGTCTAAAACATGTTCCCCAGTTCTCCTAAAATTTAGGAGATTTAATTAATTACCCATTTTTCGTATTTTTCGAGTAATATTGATTTGTTTAGTGATAATAATCACTTTTTAGTCTCAAAAGATGGGAAATAGGGGTTTACATCATACTCCGAACTGGAAAACGACTGTAAATATGGTCTCTGACAATGTTTGATGCCATATTTGTTACATTTATTGACTCATAATTAATTAATTCCAATTTTGCGGGAATTTAATTAATTCACTAAAAACTTAAAAAAAAACTATCAGACTTAGCCGCAATTTCCAAATGACTCAGACACTATGTTCTAGTATGATATTATATACATTCTGACACTAGACGTTGGATTTTCCATGCCAAAACATGTTTGCCAGCACACACTCCGACTTTGGAGCTAAGTCATTTGAGTGAAAAAACTTAGAAATTATTTTTTCTTCTCACTAAGGCAAGCGGGAAAAATAATTAACAAGTAGAAAAAAACACTCCAAAGTATGTGCTCACTCATGGTCTTGGGTGGCCAATAGCCTTTTACAATCTCTCATACTTAGGACATTTATTACAATGGTGGAAATGCGGAAAAATGGGGTCTTTTATAAGACCTACTGAACTCTGAAATCTGCAAAATATGAGCATCGATTGCTCATTCTCTAGCGGCTCTAATCCAGTTTGTGAAAACTGGTGGATAACAGGACCAATAAATCCCCCTTCCCATCGGCACTCCTACATCCTCGTCTATACATATTATGTCACAAAATGGATGGAGGAAAAATCACTTACGGTAGCAACCGGGCAGGAAGTAGTGGAGTTTCTCCATGAAGAGATATTTGTAAGGTTCGAGATACCACTAGAGATAGTCATTGATGGAGGAACTCAGTTCACATCATGCCTTGTCAAATATTTGATGGACAACTATAAAATCAAGCACATAGTAACAACACCATATTACCCACAAGCAAATGGACAAGTAGAGGGGACTAATAATATCCTTGAGACCATAATGGGGACTAATAAGATCCTTGAGGCCATTATCACTAAAATTGTCAGACTACATCTCAAGGATTGGGCCGATAGACTCCTCGAAGCTTTATGGGCCTATAGAACAACATGGAAAACTACTACAGAATGCACACCTTATGAGTTAATATATGAGAAAAGAGTATTATTTCCCATCAAGACATAAATCCAGACACTTAGTACAGTTGTACAACTCGGGTTGGACCTATCAAAGGCTCAGAAACAAAGACTGCTTCAAATTAACGAGTTGGACGAGCTACGACAGAATGATAGAACATCAAAGGGATAGATGGCATGATAAAATTATCAAGAAAAAGAAGTTCAAAGTTGGATATTGGGCATTACTATTTGATTCCAGGTTCAAGGACTTCCGAGGAAAATTTCATACTAGATGGCTTGGTTCGTACAAGATTGATACAGTATATGACAGTGGGGTCATGAAACTATGTACCATAGATAAAGACATAATTTCTCTAATGGCTAATGGACATAGACTTTGCCTATATCATCGACCCTTATCAAAGGAAGATTTCTTGAGGCATATTGCAAATGGATGGCCCGACAGTGATCTGGAACTCATCACAGAAGTACGAATTTTCCCTGGATAATTCTTTTTCTTCTCAAAAAAAAAGAAGAAAAAAGTAAAGAATGTGAAAACCAACCTAGTTGACGCATTAAAAAAAGTAAAGAATGTGAAAACCAGCCTAGTTGACGCATTAAATAAATTTTAAAAAAATAAAAAAAGGTCACTTCACAGTTTTGTGATGGTTATGCCAAGATCCTTCTCAACAAATTGTAATAAATCCTTGATTTTTTTCTAATAATCATTTCTTCTAATAATCATTTTTTTCAGGACATGTAGGGGAAACCAAGGATTGTTGCAATTCTTGTTGTTGCAACTCCTTTTGTTGCAATTCTCATTGCCGCAATTCTCTTTGTTGCAACTCCTTTTGTTCCAACTCCCTTTATCGCAACTATTCTCGTTTCTGCAATTCTCTTTGCTACAATTCTATTTGCTGCAACTATTCTCGTTGTTGCAACTCCCTTTTCCGCAATTATTCTCATTGTTGCAATTCATGTTGCTGCAACTCCTTTCCTTGCAACTCCCTTTGCCTCAACCATCCATGTTGCTGCAACTTCCTCTGCCACAACTCCCCTCTCATTTCTATCGTTGTGACTCCATTTGCAGCTTCGCTTCAATTTCCAAATAGTTCCCCTCTCATTTTCGTTGTTCCAACTTCGTTGTTGCAACTCACGTTGCTTCAACTCTAATTGCAACATTACTTTATTTTTTCACTTCGCACCCACACCTTTCATCTGCTTCAACAATGCTACAATTCTCTTCTACACCACTAAGGCTACACCACCGGTTGCTACAACTCCCATTGCTGCAACTCTCAATGTTGCAACCCCGTCGCCGCAACTCCCATTGTTGCAACTTTGCTTGCAGCATCCACTTTGTCAATGTCATTGTTACTACACTTCCACTCGACATAACCAACAATGTCGATGTTGCAATTCTGGTTAAGACCATTGATGTGACTCCTTCCATCGTCGCAACTCCACCAGCACCGTGCTCATACCGCCATGCGAGGTAAGACGAAATAGGTACGAGTACCAATAAGAATGTGTAATGAGTAGTTTTAAATCGCACAATTTCTATTATCATTCCACTAACAGCCACCTTACACCATCATTACCAAATCTGGAAACCTTGCACTCTTATTATCATATCCATCATCGTTATTGTCGCAATTCAACATTCCCAACCTGATTAACACTTGTCTCTCATGTAAACACAAGCAATTGGAGTTAGCAAAAAGAAGGAACCATGGGGGGATCATTGATGCGTAAGGAACCTACAGAAGCATTGTTGCTCGAGGCCTACGACAACATTAGAGAAATTTTGTGACAAGCCGACTGGATGGAATATGTGCAATGCTTACAGGGATATAACGATGAAGTATCTCTAGAGTTCTCTTTAAATTTCAGAGCCGAACACTCCACGGTAATCGGTGCTCAAGTAGAAGTCACTGAAGAGACACTGGCAGAAGTCATCGGTTTACCAAGGATGATCGAGAAATGGTACACAAGAAGAACCTCCCAACCTGAAAGTCTGAAGCAATTTCTTGACGCTGGAGAGGCCTTAATGAAGAAGGGCACTGGATTCGAACATCATTCTTTGTCGCACCCCTGGAAATACATGGCTATCTTCGTGTAGCGATATTTCACCTACGAAGGTCACTATGGAGTTGTCTATGTCTAGCATATCCGACTGCTCGGTCATCTATGACATAACCGGCTAATTAATATGCCATACTTCTTGTCTAGAACCCTGTAAACGATGACAGCACTCATCCAAAGGGAAAAGAACCCCAAGGACGTCACCTCACAACATGGCCTTATAATGCTCTTGGTGGAACATGCACTGCGCAAGGAAGGCCGCACTTGGAGCAATATCGTTCGGCCACTTGTTATACTCTCCAAGGACGAAGTGGTTGCACTTCCAGCACCGGAAGAGGTCGTGGATGCAACTCCTCCACCAGATAACAGTGTCACAGACACAATGAACCTAGCTACTACAACTCCATCAAAAACATTTTGAAGGACAACTAGGAAAAGGGATCAGCTTGCTGCAACTTCGGTGAAGGAAGACCATGATAGTGATGTTGAAGTGACCGCCAATAAACCCCTTACAAAGAGAGTTGGAGGGTTTACATAGAGGCAAACCCCCTTTCCAAAGAAATGAAAAACTAGTCATACGGCTACAACTCAGCATAAAAGGAGAAAAGTTGTTGAGACGAAAGAATAATCCCAGAAAGAGGGCCAGGAAACAGAAGAAGCAGTAGAGACAAAACCCTTCGCTGACATATAAGAACCAGCAGAGGGCATCGACCTAAAAGTTTACGAGGCCTTCGTTGACACACAAAAACCAGAACAAGTCACTCTTAGAAAAGGGCTTATCACTCTCCTTGCAGCATATTCAAATGAAGAGGAACCAGAAGCTAAAGCTCATACTGACCCACAAGAACCAGTGGGGAGCCCTTCTGAAGAACAGGTTGCAAACCCACAAGGAACAACAAAGGAACATCAAGCTAAGGTCTTCATTGACGCACAGAAACCATCAAAGAGCACCCCTCAGGAATACTCTACCAAGCCTCGGGAATCTCAAGAACTAGATCACTTTGCATATCAACAGGCTCCTCCACAGGAACCAGAGGCTCTTGTTGAACCAGCAAGAGGCACTCTTGACGAAACAATTGCCAATCCATAAGAGAAGGAAGAATTAGAACCAGAGGCCCTTACTATTACACAAGAACCAATAAGAGGCACTCTTGGGGAATGGCCTACCCACTCACGGGATTCAGACAAGGAAGAATGGGAAGCATAAGAGTGTGATGATCCAGCAGGAAACACTTGTGAAGATGACTCAGTTGAGGCATAAGCACCAGGAAAACAGGAATCAATTAAGATTGTTGAGCCTCATAGTAAGCTTACTGCCACATGGATAAGCATCTCACACTCCTTACTTATTTATGCATCTTTGGTCAAGCAAAATAGAATGTTGAGGATGAGGAATTGGAAGCTACAACTCAATTTGAAAATGTTGAAGGATGAACTTGATGAACAAAGGGCACCTAAGAAATCATGTTACCCTACAGCAAATCATCTTGTTGTAGGGGAACCCTTCATCGAATTACAAGAAAAATCTCAAGTTAAAGAAACAAGAGAAGTAGTTGTCCAAGCCACACACTTTATGCTAATTGATAAAGCCACTCAGACATAAACATAGCAGGAATTAGCAGAAAACAAAGGAGTCGCAACAGAACATGAAAAGGAGGAGAAAACAACAGAGGAAGACTATAGTGCCAGTGATCCCCATGGTCACCATGATTTCCCTACCCCTGGGTGATTGTTGGTTGCATGGGGACACACAACAATTTTGGGTTCAGGGAGACAACGGGTGTCTCAATTGCCATACTTTCAACACCCATCTAATACTTTTTTTCTTACCATTTTTCATTGATCATTTCCTTTTTTATACTTCCCTTGTCCAGTTTCGCCTTACTTTTCATTAAGGTGCGAATCTTTCCCCATATATCATTTATACGTTATTTTTGCATATTTATTAAAGGAAATCGCTACTTTCATGTACTAATATTGCTACACGGGAGTAATACAGTAGATGCAACTCCTCACAGTGGTTGCAATCCCTCTTTGTTGTTGCAATTCCAGACACAATCCAACCGCTGCAACTCCAAGTGCACTCTTTGTTGCTGTGATTTCGGGCACAATCCAACTGTTGCAACTCTAAGTACACTCTTTGTTGCTGCGACTCCGGACAACTGTTGCAACTCCAATAACACTCTTTTTTTGTAACTCCGAGTCTATCGTTGCTATGATTCCAAGTACAAATTCCGTCAGCACAGCAGTCAACACTAATTTCAGCACCCGTCTAATATTTTTATGCTTACCATTTTTCATTGATCATTTCCTTTTTGATACTTCCCTTATCCAGTTTTTCCTTACTTTTCATTAAGGTACGAATCTTTCCTCATATGTCATTTATACGTTATTTTTGCATATTTCTTAAAGGAAATCGTTACTTTCATGTACTAATACTACTACACGGGAGTATTACAGTAGATGCAACTCCTCACAGTGGTTGCAATCCCTCTTTGTTGTTGCAATTCTGGACACAATCCAACTGCTGCAACTCCAAGCGCACTCTTTGTTGTTATGATTCTGGACACAATCCAACTATTGTAACTCTAAGTACACTCTTTGTTGTTGCAACTCCGAACAACTGTTGCAACTCCAAGAACACTCTTTGTTGTCGCGACTCCGAGTCTACCATTGCTACGATTCCAAGTACAAAGTTCGTCAGCACAGTAATCAACACTACAGTCGGCAGTTAGAAAACGATCATCGCATGGAAATGCGACAAGAGGCAAGTGGACAACCTAAAAGAGAAATTAGTTTGCCTACCAACTGTCATTCAAGTGGTCTGAGTCAGCACATGTTGGATTCTTACTAAATTTTGGCAATTTCAATGTAAACAGAAGAACAATTGATTCTCATGGTTGTCCATCAGTCCCTTTGTTCTACTTTAGACATCATTTGTACTATATAAACACCCTAGCTCCCTTAAGCAACTCACGTTGTCGCAACTCATGATTGTTGTGATTTATTTCGTGTTGCAGCTCCGTTGTTGCAACTCAAGTTGCCGCAACTCACGTTGTCGCAACTCCACTCACATCTACACTTTATTTTGTTTGTTTTATAACTTGTGATAACTTTAATCTTCAGTAGTTTGGGATTGATATTATATTAAATTGTTGTTGAATGTGTGAACACGTAATTGTTACAACAAAACAGGATCATTATTATACTTGAGCAAGTCACCAGTAGATCATAGCATATTTTTAATTTCCGCAAGTGTGATTTAATTTCTGCAAGTGTGGTTTAATTTCCGCAAGTATGATTTAATTTTTGCATGTGGGGTTTAATTTTCGTAAGTGTGATTTACTTTTGCAAGCGTGATTTAATTTCAGCAAATGTGATTTATTTTCCGCAAGTGTGATTTAAATTTTGTAAGTGTGACTTTCATTTCCTGTTAGTGTGACATTTATTTTTCTACAACTCAGGAAATAGTATAGTTTGGTGACTTAATTATCTTAAATCTTTGATTTGTAACATTAAAAGTACTACAACTCTTTAACGAAAACAGTGCTACTCTTGCATATACGGTGCACAACATTTCGTAAGTAAGATATGACCTCAGATTAATAATTAAACGCACAACTCTTCAGTTGCTCACTAAGTTAAATAGGAATTAATTGAAAAGTCCACACAACCCATCTCTATTTGAATTGACCATAGATCTAACCTTAGTTATATTTCACCTCAAGTTGTTGAAGCATGTGCCTAATAGAGAGAGAAACATGAAAAGGCATGGTTGGTTCAATTGGCCACAGGGACTAAGAGAAAAGTAATAGAGGTGATAAAGGATTGTCCATTTGAAATGAGTAGATTGCATACTCAAGCAGCGTTGAATATCCTACCTCTAGGATCATATGATGTGTTGTTAAGCATGGACTGGTTAGTAGTTCACAAAGCAAAATTGAATTGTTATGATAAAACTTTGGAGTGTGAAGATGGAGAAGGTAATGAAAGAGTTTTGCAAGGCATTCGAAAACCAGTTTTAGTTAGAAAAATATCGACAATACAGCTTCAGAAATTTAGTAAGAAAGGATGTCCTTTGTATGTGATACTAGTGTTCAACTCAATAGAAGGCGAGACATTGAAGACTAGAGATCACCCAGTGTTGTGGGAGTTTAGAGATGTGTTTCTATAGGAGGTGTCTAGACTTTCTCCTAAGAGAGATCTTGATTTTTCAATAGACCTTGTACCTTGAACAGTGCCAACATCAAAAGTACCCTACAGGATGAGCACACCAAAGTTGGTGGAGCTGAAGGTACACTTGAAATAGAAGTTGGATAAAGGTTACATTAGGTCGAGTGTATCCCCATGGAGTTCACTAGCATTTTTTGTGAAGAAGAAAGATGGTACATTGTGTTTGTGCACTGACTACAAACAATTGAAAAAGATGACCATCAAGAATAAGTATTCATCGCCCAGGATTGATGATCATTTTGATCAGTGAATGGGAGCTACAGTTTTCTCTAAGATTGGTTTGAGATTGGGATATCATCAAATCATGATCAAGGATGGAAACATCCACAAGACAACTTTTAGAATAGGGTATGGACACTATGAGTTTGTGAAGGTGACATTCAGGCTTACCAATGCACCAACGACCTTCATTTGCTTGATGAATAGCGTTCTCAGCAAGCATTTGGATAAGTTTGTCTTGGTATTTGTTGATGATATTTTGGTGTATTCCAAGACTAAAGAAGAACATGAAGAGCATCTCAAGATGGTGCTACATGTATTGAGAGATCACCAGTTGTATGCTAAGTTCAACAAGTGTGACTTCTTTCAAAAAGAAATCTAGTATTTAGGCCACGCCATCTCAGTAGGAGTGGTAGTAGATCCCGAAAAGATTAAGGAAATCATGGATTGGCCTACCCCTCGAAATATAATAGAGGTAAGGTCATTCGTGGGATTAGTTAGATATTACGTAAGGTTTATAAAGGGATTTTCCAAGATTGGTCATCCCATTACTTCATTGTAGAGGAAAGGAAGGAGATTTATATGGTCAATAGAATGTGAAGCCAACTTTCAGCAATTGAAGCATCTTTTGACTAATGCCCATGTTTTGAAGATTGTAGACCCTGAAAAGTATTTCTTGGTATGTATTGATGCTTGCAAAGAAGGACTCGGTGGAGGTTTTATGCAAGAAGGACAAGTGATCAATTATGAATCACAAAAGTTAAATGTGCATGAGAAAAGGTACGTCACTCACGATTTGGCACTTGTAGCAATTGTGCATGCGTTGAAGATGTAGAGACATTACTTGCTTGGAAGGAGGTTTGTCCTAATGACAGAGCATTGTGGGTTAAAATATTTGTTTGACCAGTCGACGTTGAACGTTAGACAGGCCAGGTGGATGGCACTAATTAGCGAGTTTGATTTTGAAATCAAACATATAAAAGGAAAGGAAAAAAGTGTGACTCGATGGGAGTGTGTAGACCATACACTTAGCAGCAGCAAGTGTAGGAGAGTCCGACATCAAGCAAAGGATCAGAAGCCTCTTACAAGAATATGAGTTCTTCAATCAAGTCATACAGGAATCGCAACAAGAATCCAAACAGAAGAAGTATGAAGGGTATCAGTTGGCAGTTGATGGACTATTGTTGTATAACAACAAGTTGTATGTACTGAATTCAACGGAGCTAAAACATTTTATCATGGATGAATTCCATAGGAGACCATATGTAGGTCACCTTGGTTATCTGAAGATGGTAACAGCAGTAAGGCAGTTGTATTGTTGGTCAAAAATGAAGCAAGACATTGTTGAATACATTGTCAAATGTCTAAAGTGTCAACAAGTGAAGGTTGAACACAAACACCCTACAAGACTATTGCAGCCTTTACAAATTTCAGAATGGAAATGGAAGACAATCTCCATGGATTATTACTGGTTTTCCAAGGACAATTAGGCAACATGATGCAATTATTGTAATAGTGGATAAGTTGAGCAAGCTAGCTCACTTCATCCCCATTAAATCTACTTTCAAAACCATAGATGTTGTTGATGTTTTTATAGGAAATTTTCAGATTGCATGGTTTACCCAAGACCATTATCTCGGACAAAGATGTTAAGTTCACTTCAAGTTTTTGGAAAATCTTGTTTGCATGTTTGAGAACGCGGTTAGCGTTTAGCACGGCCTACCATCCTCAAATAGAGGGTCAAACCGAAAGAGTGAACAGAGTGCTAGAAGACATGTTGAGGATGCATGTTATGCACCAACCCAAGCAGTGGGAAGAATATCTACCCCTGGTAGAGTTTGCCTATAACAATGGTTATCAAAAATCATTGAAGATGAGCCCATTTGAGGTTCTATATGGCATGAAGTGCAGAGTTCCAATCAGCTGGGACAGTCCAGTGGACAAGATCACTTTGACCTAAACTGCTTAAGGAATGGAACAGGGAATGATCAAGATAAGGAAAATTTTGAAAATAGCACAGGATAGGCAAAAGAGCTATGCAAACAACAAGACAACTCATAAAGAGTTCAAGGTGGAAGATCATGTGTATCTCAGAGTGAATCGCAAGAGGAGTTGCATAAGGATTGGGACATGTGCTAAGTTAGCACCCCGATATTGTGGATCGTTTGAAGTCCTGGAAAGAGTGGGACCAGTAGCATATAGACTTGTTTTGCCACTTACTCTTAGAGCTCATAATGTGTTCCATGTATTTCTATTAAATAAATATATTCATGATTCTAATCATGTTATTGACTGGACTGTGATACAGGTGGAACCAGAGGGAGAATTTCAGCTTGAACCTCGATGCATCTTGGACAAGAGGGAAACATTGCTCCAAGATCGAGTCGTTGTGCAGGTCAAGATGCAATGGAGGCACTTTGGAGAAGATCAAGCTACATGGGAACTGGAAAACGCCATGAGAATAGCATACCCATTTTTGTTTTATGTATAAATGTATATATATATGGTGCTTTAAACACCGAGGACAGTGTTTCTTTAATGGGGAGGAGAATGTAACACCGTGTTTTTCCCCATGATTGTAATTATGCTAAGACTTCATATAATGTTATTATGAAGCATGTAATTATGTTTTTAATCAATGGAAAACATCAAACAGATGACTGAAAAGGAAAATGCATCGAGTATTGGCCATGATATCACAAGAAAATAGGAAGCTTGTTCAACATTCCAGCGTACACCTACAAACTTAAATGCATCACATGTCTACGTACTTAGATCTACATAGAGCCATGTGACCAGTTATGTGTAACAAGATTGGTGGTTGATACAGTTATAACTGCTGGCAGATTTTGTATTTGGGGGAAGCAAAGAGTCAATCAGAAACTGACAGAAGGACACCCCTGGATTGCCCCTTCGATTTTGGATCCCTGACTAGAGGGTTATGTTTAACAGCAGTCACTGGAATCCTAAGGAAGGTGTGGAAGAAGAGACCAAAGGTGGAAAAACACCACCCATACACGCAAACACGAGACGTAGAGGTTAAAAAAAAACACAATTCGCAACAGAAGAAAAGGCAATGTGTTCACGAAGATTACAATAACTTGAGAAGTTGAAGACGAGTTCTCACAGAGAACCACAGAAAACGTAGTGAGTTGCAAACTCACAATTAGCTGAAGCGGTGAGGAGACTCGTGTGTAGCTTTGAGCAACAAAGTTGTTGGGAAGTTTTCCTTGAGGAAAATAAGAAATTTGTCCATGGAATTAATGGCCACCTTGGAACAAAGAAGACCCAGATCCAGATTGGAGCAATAGAGGATCACGGCTTGGTGCTTACTGGAAAGAAACCAGCACCGGTAAGGGGAGGTTGTTTAGAGACTGTATAGCAGAGAAGGGACTCCCTTAATGTGCAGAGGAAATCCAGTTGGGAAGGTGCCTCATAAACCTGTGGAGGTCTGAGCTCAATGGAAAGAGGGCAACTTCTGTTGTCGCCAATTGAGTTAAGGAGAATAACCCTCCTAGACCATTTTGAACCTGTAAACCAGTTGAACCAATCCCCTTATGATATCATGGCTTGGCACGGGGGTGGCATGTTGTAGGAAAGTGTACTACAACATAGCCTAAGGTTGGGAGGAAAGGCTTACTCTCTCAGTCAGTTGGTTGGCTTGATATTTCACTAAACAAATAAATGTTTCACTTTAACTTGTTTGACTCATGTTTAGTGATGCAAATATGATTTTCTATGGTTTAAATGATAAATGTGAATATATGGAAGTGATGGTTGAATTCCAGAGTAAAATGGATTATGCATGTTCGATTTCACTGTTAACCTGATAGATCTATGTAACCAAGCAGTGCAAAGGTAGATCTATGTTGATCTCTCTAGAGGTTTAATTGGTATGGTATTTTTTGCAACACCATTTGTCATGTGGGATAGCAATAATATTTATCTATAGTTCTTCTATATCCAACTTTTCCACACTTTTTGAATCACCCAAAACAAATCTTCCAATCAAATTTATGTCAATTGTAAGTTGCTTACATTTAAAACCATGATTTGGAAACTATTCTACAGGTCAATCTTGTACCTAATCTAAATCTAAAATTTATGCACCTCTAATTTTGAAATTTTGGTCTATGGTAACCTAATATGTTTTATCTGCAACGCCACAAGTTTCATTGAATTCTCAATTGCTAAGAAAAAACTATGGTCACTTTCCGACAACCTCTTTTTTTATCTCTTTCAAGAGAGAGATTGTATGGCCTACCATGTGTCCAATTTTTCCAATCTACTTATGATATTTACTTGAAATACTATGATCTGTCTTCTTTCCAAAGGAACTAGTGACACCCAATTTGGACTTTTCTAGCTTCAAATATGACAGTTGTACCAAGAACACATGTTTGAGACTAGTTTTAGGACTAGTCAAACACCACAATTTCCAGTCTGTATTTCTAGAATTATAGTGAATTGGAACCTTAAATTTATACCACAACTACTTTGTTGTGTTTCCTTAGGCTCCTGAAAATTTCACAATCTAGAACTTCACCAAAAAAAAGCAATTATAGCGAAAATGTCAAGATGACTTGTTTGAGACTAAGTTCAATACTAGTCAAAAACCCTAACTTCCACGGCCTATATCTCAGAAAGTATAGTGAGCCAAAACCTAAATTTTTCACCACAATTACTTCGTTGTCTCCTCAAGTTCCTATAAATTTCACAACCTGAAACTTCACCCCAAAAAATTATAGTGAAAATTTCAAGATGACTCAAATGAATCTAATTTCAAGACTAGTAAAAAACCCTAACTTCCATAGGCTTATCTCAAAAAGTATAGCGAACCAAAACCTTAAACTTTTACTGCAACTACTTCATTGTCTCCTGATAATTTCATAGTCTGGAACTTCACCCAAAAAACATTATAGTGAAAATGTCAAGATGACTTGTTTGAAGGAGAAAAACCCTATGAGCATATGTTATGATACTAAATGTTATGCAACAGACATCCAAATAACCTGAAAATAGAAAGAAAAGTAATTCCACGCCTTAAAAATTAGATAAAAGAATTAAAGATAAACCTATTCAAGGAGCCAACATCCCTTTACAATAGAACAAATATACAAGATGAAATGATTTCTAAAGCTAGGTCTCCTTGGTATATGTAGGCGACAAAGGGCATAGTTACAATTAAAGGGTCTAGCCAACAACACTAATATAACTATAGAAATGTAATAACTCAATATCTAGGGATTTATCTAGAGAATAACAAACAACAGTGCAATAAAAATTCATGTGCAAAAATAAAACAGCAACATAAATAACAACGCATATTTAGAAGTATTTCATTGTCCATTAAATTCAATGTATTAGCAAAACAAAAAAATATTCCACAAGAAAATAGCCATGAATATTTATCTGCGATAGAGCCATGTCCATCACACTAGTTGTTGAGGAACAATTTACCACCCAATCGTAGGAATCAACCATGGATTCCACCCCCAAGCTAGACCATGATACCACCAAAGCAAAGGAATCACCTACAAGACTCTAAAATCACTCAGCCCAACCCATTACTCTCAATACAAGCCAATCTGCTCACTACAGAGCTCTCCAGTGCCTCTTCCAACACTCAAACTAGCCATTGCACCCTCTTCCATTGCCCCACACAACACAAGGAAGGCCCACTCATTCTCTGTTCAACAGTGCCTCAGAGTGCTCTTCCCTGCCAATGCTCTTCGGAGTGGTACAGAAAGAGTCCAATCTGTTGTCTACCTTCTGGTAATAACCTGGAGCAGAAAACACTTGGCCTCAAACAATGAATGTGCAGCAATAAGGGTTGCAGGTCTAAAAATATTATCTCAGCTCTTGTGGGCATTCCAAGCATGGTATTCCTCTCCAACCATACCATTTTCTTCCACACTTGCACCAAGAAGCATCCCCAACTTCTATGGGCTCTTACTAACAACTAGCACATAAAAAAAATTGTTATTTACAGCGATAACAGCCATCAAAACCATGAAAACCAGGGAGAAATATCTCCATCACATGGGAGCTTGTCTCCTCTCCATGCCCCACAAATGGTTGCCTAATTCCTATGATGATAAAATTTACATAGTACACATGGAAAAGACAATATAAAATGTTTGTTGCATGAGACTCTCTCTCTCTTCCCAAGAATGCGATATATATGACACTTGTACTCAAACCACACTCACAAGTCAAAGATTGATGGGAAGGTTCTAAGAAAGCATGGGCAAGAAAGGGTAGTACTTCCAAAGAATAATGATTGTCAAATCACCCAACAATCCCCTTTC
The DNA here is from genome assembly GCA_010110895.2 of Picea sitchensis. Lineage (NCBI taxonomy): Eukaryota > Viridiplantae > Streptophyta > Pinopsida > Pinales > Pinaceae > Picea > Picea sitchensis. Next base: position 176,006 of record SNQJ01S0014063.1, read on the forward strand.
CTCTTCCCCTCTTGTAGTGTCATAGTCCCCTTGTTGCTCCCTCAAGCAATCATTTTGGGGGATATTATATTATTCTGCATTTTCTTTTATAGGTTTTTACATAACCATGAGCATCTCATGGGAAATATACCCACCACATTATAAACCTAGCCCACCACTTCAACACCTATGCATATTCGCTCGAGCCTTGGCCTTGAGCTAGGAATATTTACAAATATTTACAATGCATCACGGGGTCATTACAACCCTGCCCACATGACTTGATTCTCGTCTCTTAAAGACTTAAACCACAACATATAAATAATACATGATTTATTACATTATAATTTAGGAGTCAAAACTAGAGTATTATACACTATAAAAGGCAAACAGGGCACATTGGGGAAGGGAGCTATTCGGGGTCACAAGAAAAATGTATCCTTAATTTCTAGCATGCCACCGGAACGAGCCTCCAACAATGGGGCTGAATTCCTACCCTTGAACTTTTAGCTCAAGCTCTGTTTTAGTCCGGGAAGCCAAAAGATCAAAACAAAGAGGCAATCCATGCTGGTCATCAATCCACTAAAGGGGAAGATGACTGATGGTTCTAAAGATTGGGGTTCTCGTTTAGGAAACCAAGTATCCTGCTTCTAATATGATCAAATATAGGTCATTCAAGAAGGATAAGCAAAAGAAGTTGGCTCACCCTAAATCAGCATGTGGTTTTTGAATGTTTTTCGGAACAATACAATTTCAAACTAAACAATTTATGGATGGATGAAAAGAGAAAAAAATAAACAAGACAGTAAATTAAAATACGCACGGAACAAAAGAAAAACTGTGATTGAATAGGGTAAGATCAAGTTGGGGTGGGAATTTCACCGATGGCATTTTGCAGCTGTAAACATCTCAACATTTGGACCAATCACAGGAGAGAAACCAAGTGAAAATCATATCCTGGGCCCGGATGGAAGGATTTCTATCTGATGGGCATATTAGTGCATCATGAGAAATAAAAGCTTGACAAGCTTGGATGATATAAATGGGGGAGGTCGAGCCAATAAACTGCAGAGGGGGGATTTCTTTTAATCTGTGATTGTTTTATGTCATCAAGTTTCGGGGAGAACAATCACAGGGTTTAGATTTGGAAATGGAAATTGAGAACCAAGGCACATTAAGAAAAAAGAGGAACATGTTTGTTCATGCTATGTAAATCAAGAATGACACCCACAAACTCCGGGGTGGTGCTGGGGAGAATATTACAAAAACCTGTACGTGGGCATCATAGACTTTCTGAGGAGCATATTAAGGATGAGGGATCTCAATGTGGCCCAGAAGGAAGGGATGAGTCACTGAAGATGAAGGTACTTACCACAAAAGGGAAAGAGGCTGCAGGCCACATAAAGACAGAGGTGGAGAGGAATGCTTCCATTACCAGGGGGAAGAATAGCATTAAACAGGAGCAGATGGGGCTGAGGTATGAATTCAATGGATTCACCCCGTCAATAATCCAAGAATAAAGATTTCCTGATAATGTCAATCTCATCCTCTTAACAGTTCCCAATTTATATGTCTTAGATTGGTACTCTTCGCCGTAGTAGAATTTTGTATTTGGCATGGACTTGGGTAATGAAATTACTTCATACTTGATACCTTTTCAGCGCAATATGTAAGATTTTTTTAAATGTATGTTTAAGTAGAGGAAGATAATTAAAAATGGCTGGTTAACTATGACTAAAATTTTCTATATCACTGGAGTGCCGAGTCATATTAAACCTACTTTCTAACCAAAAAGGGAAAACAATAAAAAGCATGCAGACTAAACCTCTCTACTGACAAAGTCACTGAACAAGAAAGGAAATCAATGACTAGATCACTATGCAGAGAACCATGCCAGTAAACACAAAAGCATTATCACTTTACATTTAGATTTACCATAATAAAGATTTCCTGATAATGTCAATCTCATCCTCTTAACAGTTCCCAATTTATATGTCTTAGATTGGTACTCTTCGCCGTAGTAGAATTTTGTATTTGGCATGGACTTGGGTAATGAAATTACTTCATACTTGATACCTTTTCAGCGCAATATGTAAGATTTTTTTAAATGTATGTTTAAGTAGAGGAAGATAATTAAAAATGGCTGGTTAACTATGACTAAAATTTTCTATATCACTGGAGTGCCGAGTCATATTAAACCTACTTTCTAACCAAAAAGGGAAAACAATAAAAAGCATGCAGACTAAACCTCTCTACTGACAAAGTCACTGAACAAGAAAGGAAATCAATGACTAGATCACTATGCAGAGAACCATGCCAGTAAACACAAAAGCATTATCACTTTACATTTAGATTTACCATTCATTCAAGACAGCTGATTTAATTAGAACTTAGAAGTGCATTCACAAATGCATGCTTACAAGCTACATTATTAGTTGAAGAAAAATGCCTTGATACTGTTAACCCCGGGTCAAAGACGAGACACAAAAAACAATGAATTCTTAGACTAACTTCCAATACAGCGACACTAGAGAATACAAATGCACTAATGCACAAGCTACCAGCATGAAGCTGGTCATCATAATTCAATGGACTATTTTCAATTTACATTATATGTGTTTACATAAAACTGCCTCAGCTGTGTCAATGCCTCCGAAGTAGCGCTCTAAACTATCAGAACCAAACACATTAGAAGCAATATATCCCGACCCAACAGGTGAAATATGAAGTTGATAGCGTATAAATCTCTGCAACAAATAAGGAAACAGTATAAAGAAAAAGCAACTTAGATTTAAAATTTGGAAGAAGTTCCAAAAATACAAATAAAGAAGATGCAAATACAAATCAACATACAGCTAGCTGAGAAATTATCTCAGCACTAGTGTCAATGTGCCAATCTGGTTCCAGCTGCCGCACAAATGATGATCTCCCAGTCTCTGTACTGCAAAAGAGAACCTGAATAATGATTCGCATAGCGGATTGTCAGATTTGCAAGCAAAAGAAATATACAGGTATAGCAGAATATTATACTAGTATGTCTTGCTCAATCCTGCTATCAGTTACACATTCACATTGAACATAATCAATATCAATGTAACTATGATCTGGAAATCCTTCAATGAGAGCTTAAAGATTACTATATTGTCATCCATTCAAGGCAAATTCTTATAAACCCCGAGAAATCAATTCCACTCTAGACCTACTTTCTTGAATTCACCAATCTTTTACCCATGCTATGAAAACTTAACTACCCACCCAGATCCTGCCATCTCAGCTGTCTGTTTGTTTGTTTCCATTAAGCCCCTTTATTTTTCAATGAGAGCTTCAAGATTACTATATTGTCATTCATTAAAAGGAATTTCTTATAAACCCCAAGAAACCAATTCCACTCTAGACCACCTCTCTTGAATTCATCAATTTTTTACCCATGCTATGAAAACTTAACTATCCACCCAGATCCTGCCCTCTCAGCTGTCTGTTTGTTTGTCACCATTAAGCCCCTTTATTTTTTAATTTGGATGTGTAAATCACAACACTTCGGAGATGAAAATCATCCAGAGCTTCTCCTTGTAGCCCCTAATACATCAGCTCTAACTTCTGATTGTTTTACATTGTACTAGTATGACTTCAATGTCTACGTTGATTACAAAGATGGAGAACCTTATTAGTCATTCACAAACCTTTTTCTAGACTCAAACACATACATAAAATATGAATAGGAAAAAAGCAGAAACCAGATAATTCATATCCAACCCTCACCATGCAAATCTAATCCCTTAATATGAATGCACCAGATAAAACCTTGCCAAAGAGATGAACAATAGATATTATTTTCAGATTTATGCTACAAATATAATTCTTGCATAGTTTGGCACTAGTCATTACTTTAAACCAACACATTTTATTTTTTATATTTTAAAGATGAGATTTGTCAGGGGCACTGGGTTTTAATGTGAGATATTATTTGTTCTCTTTAATAACATGTTTGTCTATCTTCCCATTTCAAAACATTAAGCTTTACCTCCATGTCATGGTAATACAGCATAAAATGCTATGAAAACGAGGAAGCACCACCAAGTCAAGTCCTTGCAGCTATAGAAAGGCTTCTCCCTACAAAGATTTTGTATAGCAATGCACTGCTATCTTGATTTTTATGTGCAGATATTGCATCATGCCAAACTTCACTATATAAGTCCAGTTTTTCTCTTCTCAGCTCTTCTCAGAGATATAGGATGACAATATATCTGACCATGATGAGAATGGACATGATCTTATGACTGCAATAATATCGGTTACAGTACCAAATGAAATTAGCATGCCCAAAGAAAAGCATGGTTTCTTCACATAAAGCAAAAGGTCAAGTTTACACTTGCAAAAAGTCAAAACATATCAACAATTGAGCCTAGTTATTACTCCCATGGCAGATGAAACATCTATTTTTACAGTGAACAAGCCCTCCAAAGTAACTAAGTCATAGGCATATATGTATGTAGCATTGATACCTTCTATTATCTATAACAAGTACTTGAAGCTTAGCGAAAAATATTATCTATACTACAGCTAAAGAATTTATAATTCGAGGTATAAATGAAAAAACTGCTTGACATCCAAAATAAACCTAGTAATTGTTCTCTTTGAAACCAAGACAACTTGTTTTGCATCAAGCCATAAGCAACCTCTAAATTCAAACATCTCATGTAAGGGGATCAACAACTAAAACAACCCTATATGTACAGGAAACCTCATTGTACTCCAACTTAAACTCTGCTCCATTCTAAAAGATTTCTTAGATGGTCTCTCTAACGTAGTGGTTTATACTATAGTTACCAGGATTGTGAGTCAAACTTGCGGTTTGCCGAGTTTAACTCTGATCGGACCTTAAACAATTTTTTCAGGATTTTCCCAAGTCAAACTCGGTTTGACCAAGTTTGACTCACAATTAATACGAGTCAAACTTGGTTTAATCAAGCTAGACTCGCTCAATTTAACCTCTGCTGGGAATGTGTCAAAATATGTGTATATCTTTATATTTTGTACTTGTAGAGTTTTTCCCAATTTATCCCCAATACAATTCAAACTCTTGGTTCTTAAACAACCACTTCACATCCTTCTAAGAATATAAACGGAGCTTTAAATTATTCAAATTTCAAACAAATTCACAGTTCACTCTTCTATAATAATATCATTGTTTAGTAAGTCTATCATTCAATCACCATTCGCCTAATGTTTACTGAAGTTAAAAAAATAACTAATTCCTTTTAACATTCTAATGTTAAGAAAAAGGGTCGACTTCATTAAAAGGAAAATGATGTTAGGAATATGATATACCTAGGAACATGAGGATTCCTTAGCATTTCTCTTCTTTTGTGTATTGGTGTCTTTCTAGGTCTTCAAAAAATAAATGTTATTGAGGTCACACTAGAACATGGGATGCTAATAAGTTGAGAATATATTTGAACCAAAAGTCGTCAACTCAAAATCAAAATCTAACATGTTTCCTTCTTGGTTTTTGAAATATGCTTCTACTTTTATATTAATAAAACATTATGTATAAAGCATATTACAAAAAAATGAGTGGGAGATAGGCTGCCACCATGAGGCCAAATCTTGGGTAATCATCCTTGATAACTACTTACATCAAACCAAATCACCCCAAAGTCGTTAAACAGTCATTGTCATAATGACCAAAAATTAAGGCCCTGAAGGGCGAACCAGAACAATAAAGTGGCAAATAAAAGCAAACGGATAACTCATCATTATTTCCTTCTGGAGGCCACCCAACATCTTTAGGAGGCTCATCTCTAATCAGGATCCATCCTGCTTTTGCATATACTTCCAGGTCACTTTAGCCTTTTGGCATAATGAAAAAAGATGCTTTATGGTTCTGGTTTCCACAAAAAGCACAGAGTAGATGGGACACACCAAGATGGGCCAAGTGTCAATTGATGTCCAAGCCACCATGGCTTAAGGACCAAGTGAACGATACATTCTTCTGCTCCAAGAGGTCTTTCCAGAAAGTTTTGACACTAAAGAGCTAGGTTAAGAGCCTAGACCAAAGATTTCACATCTTTATAAGCTTAAGATCAACAAGGGTCTTTTGCTTCAACTTGTAGACATTGGTTGGTTCATATCTAACAAAGGATATTCCCAATTCCAATTTGAGTCCTCCCAACAATTGTGTGAGGTTTAACTCCCATCTTGAGGGAGAGTGACTTTGAAATAAGATCTTTGATTCTTTCAATAATACATATTTCCTCTACTTTTAAGTCCCTAAATCTTTTTCACTAGAAGAGTTTTGTCAAGTTCTTTTGCAAAACTTTGGCATTGGCCTCTTCGCAAGTTTATTTCATGGCCATAATAAATACAACGAGTTGTTGTCCAGTTCTTTTTGCAAAACCTTTATAGCCTCACCTTCAACAAAACCTTGGCATTGGCCTCCTTGCAAATTTATTTCATGGACATACTAAATGTAACATCGATTCACTTCTAACTTATTTATGTCCAAAGCCAATGAGAGATCAAAAATACTTGCCAGCGGCCTAATCAAGGCAATGGCCTTAACATTAGCAATAGGTGGTTTCCCATTCTTCATAACCAAGGTGATAGACCGAATGTTGAACAATGAGTGATCATTGGAACTTGCTTAGCTTACTTGTGGATCCCTCTCTGACTCTTGTTCTCTTCTCTCGTGTTTGGTTTATTTGAGGCTATGGTCCTTCCTTTCTCGGTTTTTATTGTCACCTTCCTTAATTTTCCTTTTAGTGTTTAACATCCTTTTATTTCTCTCTCGTCCTTTTGTTTAGGCACTTCTTCCTTCTCTTGGTTTTTGTTGACATCCTTTTCCCCTCTCTTTTTATCCCTTGGTACACCAAATGTCTTTTCCTTAATCTAGTGTCATAAGTAGAAGGTATACATCTTTTGCAATATCATCAATATTATGTTGTAAAACCCTTACAATTTTCTCCATGTTAAGTTAGTTTCATGATGGTTTGTAATGTCATTAATGATTATAATAACTTCATAATTTAAATGAAATGTACTTAGTTTCCAAGGTTGATGGGTAAGATTGTGGGAAAGAGATTTTGTTTTTTGCAATTCAAGTTTGTGGCTACGTGGGTGCACCAACACATATAGATACATATATAGATATATAAAAATATTATATAATGCCTCAAGTGTTAGCTCAATCGGTTGAACCATTTACCTAAGGCATGTTGTCAGCAAGGATGCCATAGGTCGCAGATTCAAATCTAATAGAGTCTCCACGGGTTACTAGTCGCTATTGAGGTTGGTGGTTGAACACCCCCCATCCAAATATTCTCGGGAAGAGGAGTGGATTGCACAAGGTTTTCCTTGAAAAATAAAATAAATAATAGTAATATAATATCAA
>SNQJ01S0014063.1:192816-217609 GCA_010110895.2 Picea sitchensis
AGTGTAGATCAGCATTTTAAAGTTCAAGATCTAGAGGTAGTGTTATGTGTTTTAATGTATATTGCATGTGCTAACATTGAGTAAAGAAAACACTTGCAAGGGCACCTTAAAAGAGCACTTAACCATCAAATATTGAGCAGAAATTTGGGTGACTGTTTGCTGTCCTAAAACAGCAAGAAAAGACAGCCACACAGTTGAAACTTAGAGCCATACTAAGGTCAAGGACAGACCTTAGGTGGCAGCCTCATAGGACCACAGAAAATCTACAAATGGTGTAGCATTGTTTATGGAAAAACAAGCAGACCCATTTTTGTAATTTGTACTTGGTTAATCTTCTTGAGATCCCGATTGTTTACTGCAGTTGTGAACTGGTCTAGTATTCAAAATTTTAACATGGTATCAGAGCATGTTTCCTTCAGAACAGTGTAATCACTAGAAGGAAGATCGTGAAATTTACCACATGGCTGCAGTTGTAGTTGCAGTACTAGTTGCTTCATGCCAGTTACAGGTGTAGTCACTAGTTGCAGCTGCCATACGCCAGTTGCAGTTGCCAACTACCGGTTGCCAGTTGCGCAAGTCTTGAGACTAGAAGACAAACTGGACGGTGCTACAATTTCAGAGGTATGCACTTGTATATATATCTTTTATTTTGTATCATTATCACGAGGGTGCCTGCAGGAGGAGGGACCTGTGTAGATCTCGAGGGATCTCAGATCCAGTGCATTCAGAGGAATAGCGCACCCTCCAGGTTTGATTGCTTTGATATGCCTCTAGTTGTTATGGCACCATTGTGATCTTATGTTTTTTATCTATTGGAGTTATGATCATTATACTAACCACATAATACTAGAGATGCATTTGTTTATCTCCCTTCTAGGAGATATTATTGTTTTGTTGTTGTTCTTGTTTTCTTGTTCCGAGTAGGTTACCTTGGAGGCATGTCACTAGTGATAGCTCTGAGAGGGAGCTATAGTGACGGTTGCAGAAGACAACTTATTAGATGATCTTTGGTTTGAGACATGAAGCAGTCTGACCAGAGTTTGTACAGATTGACAGTTCAACCAATTATGGCATAGAAGACTTGCTCATTTGCATTATAGAGCTCTTCCATTTCTAGGGAAGATAGTGACGGAGTTTCCACAGCTCCGTGTTGAGCATGATGGCATTTGCAGAGGTTGTGCTCTTGGCACAAATGCTAATGTATCTTTTTCGAGCAGTGATAGCAGATCCAAGGGGATCTTGGACTTTGTGCATTCATATTTGTGTGGGCCTATGACAATTGTTTCCTTGAGTGGATCTGGTCTCATGGTTGATTGTGACAGGTTGGACACTTCAGGATATTTGGGTGTCATGTTTGCATTCACGTACCCAAGGAGAAAAGGACGAAGTTAGACCTCTTAGTCAGGTAGGGTACATTTGTTGGGTAGCGTGAATCGTCGAAGGCATATCAAATCTACATCCTAGGACACAGACAAATTGAGGTGTGCAGGGATGTTTCCTTTGAGAAGGAGGTAGCCTTTAAGAGATCTAGAGGATCTCACATGCAGATTGACAGTGAGACGCAAGAGGAGATGGTGTCTTCTCCCCCTCACCCTTCAATAGTTCAGAGGGAGCCAGTTGAGCGCATGGAGATAGTTGATCCTGTTGATACAATTGATCCAATACATCATGTTGATGTTCCAACTTCCTAGAGATATTGCAGTAGGTCGGCAGAGGCCTGCCTGGGCTTATGAGACTCTGCAGGAGGCAGAGAGATATACACTCCTCGTGGTGCTTTCAGAGAAAGTAAGAGACCGCAGAGTTTCTCGAGTTATGTTGCAGCTAAGACACGTCATTTATTCTAAGCCTTCATGTTATGAGGAGGCATCCAGTCAACCAGTATGGAGAGATGCCATGATGGAGGAGCATCATTCCATCATGAAGAATGATGTGTGGGATATTGTTCTGAGACCCAAAGGGAAGTCTGTGGTGACTTTCAAGTGAATTATTAAATAAAACATGCAACTGACGAGAGCATCAAGAAGCACAAAGCAAGATTTGTGGCCAGAGGATTCTCTCGGGTGGAGGGAATAGACTATGAGGAGACCTTTGCTCTTGTTGCTCGAGATACTTCCATTCAGACAATTATTGCACTTGCTTCAGCCTTGGGTTGGAGATTACATCAAATAGACGTGAAGACAACCTTTCTCAATGGCGAGATTGATGAAAAGGTGTATATCGAGCAGCCCGATGGTTTCGTGATTCATGGGAAGGAGTCCCATGTTTGCAGGTTGAAGAAGGCTCTGTATGGACTCGAGAAGGCACCGTGTTCTTGGTATGCGAGGATTGATGGATACCTGATGAGTCTGGGTTTCAGCAAGAGTGTTGTCGATACCAACTTGTACTATAAGGTTGTTGATGGTGTGGCAAAGAACAGATGAGATCTTCCTGAGTCAAGGGAAGTACACAGTTGAGATCTTGAGGAGATTTAGGATGCTAGACTGTAAGTCCATGACCACACCGATGGTGATGAATCTGAAGAAGTTGAGTGAGTCTTCTTCTGATTGATCCAACCATATACTAACAGCTGATTGGATCATTGATGTATCTAGTTAACACCAGATAGGATATTTGTTGTGCAGTGAGTGCACTTAGCCAATTCATGAGTCAGTCAAGATAGATACATTGGGTGGCTGCGAAGCATGTGTTGAGATATTTGCGAGGCACAGTTGGATATGGCTTGAGACATGCTTCCAGTGTTGACATGAGACTACAGGGATATGCTGATTCAGATTGGGCAAGGAGCGCAGTTGACAGGAAGAGCACCTTAAGGTGCTGCTTCAACTTTGGATCTATCATGGTTTCCTGGTGTAGAAGGAAACAAACTTCTGTGGCTTAGTACCGCAGAAGCCTAGCATATTGCAATATGTGTTGCAGTACGTGAAGCAGTATGGCTTCGCAAGCTCCTTGCAGGATTGTTTTGGTCAGATGCTAGATCCCACCGTGATTCATTGAGCTATGTGAAGCTCTCAATCCAGTGATAGTACCATTACATTCGAGATATGGTACAAAGGAAGACAGTACTAGTGGAGTACCTTCCTACAAATGAGCAGATTGCAGATGTTGTTACCAAGCCTCTTGCCAAGTCGAAGTTCGAGTACTTCCGTGATAAACTTGGAGAGAAAGGCCCCTCTCGTTAAGAAGGAGTATTGATAATTGCAGCTCCGTGAGACGTTCTTCTGTGACGATACTCCTCGAAGGACTGAGTTGAGTATAACACTTATCAATGGACTGATAAGTTGTATTGGGATGGTGCCTAGGGACCTTTGTGTTGGGTATGTGTGATATTCTTTGCATGTGTGTGTGTGGGCGCGTCAGATTCGACAACTGCGTCTGACGATCCCAACTTCCATCGCTCTTTGTGTCGTGTGCGTCGGGCACTTTCCTGGGGGGGTCCCAAGGGGGGCCAGGTTTGGCCCCCCCTGGTTACGCGCAGCACCGAAATTTTTCTTGGGGCGGTTTTTGCTATTTTAGCGGATTTTGCTATTTTTAGCGGTTTTCTAAATTAATCCTGGATTAAGGGATTAGGATTTTGGTAGCGACGGAATACCTAAAACATTGTATATATTGTATGGTGAATGGTGAAATTAATACAATGAAGAGTTGAAAGGTGCAGCACCAAGGAAGACTGGTTTTCTCTCGGTTAAGGATTTCCAGCGTAAATCTATGTGTACTATGTGTATGAGCTATTGATTAATTTATGTTTTGCTTAAGAATCTGTATGCATTGCTTTATTTCACAGGTTTAAAACTCACAATTTGGGTTGTAACCCATGTGGTTGAGATATCTCTCCAAGTCTTCTCCCTAGAGTAGTGGGTTGGGTCGACCTGTGAGGACACTCTCCAAGTCTTCTCCCCAAAGTAGTGGGTTGGGTCGACCTGTGAGGACACTCTCCAGATCTTCTCCCCGGGGCAGTGCATTGGGTCGATCTGCGAGTGTGTTGTGCCTTCTCCCTCTCTTCTCCCCGATGGACTGAGTTGGGTCAACCTGTGACGAGTCTTCTCCTCAGTTGTCCTGGTTTGGGTCGACCTGAGATGGGTCTTCTCCCTAGGTGGATGGGTTGGGTCGATCTGTGGGGACGCCCCTGATCTTCTCCCCATATCAAGTTGGGTCGACTTGGAGAACGCTCCTTTGAGACGGAGTTGGGCATGACACTTGTTAGAGTAGTGACAAGTTGTCCTGGGGTGGCACCCAACGTCCCATGGGAGTAGACCATGAGGACACATCCCTCGAGAATTGACCAAGTGGACACATCATGGGCGAGTAGGTCCTTGACGATGCACTACGGACGAGTAGTTCCTAGTGCCACACTACAGGCGAGTAGGTCCTAGTGTATTCTAGTGGTGATGAGGCCCTAGAAAAGATCCACATTGGGTGTAGCCATGTGCGACATGATGATGCTACTAGTAGCATGGTCTGCGTGACCATGGCATGGTCGGAGGACCATAGCATAGCCTGCGAGACTATGAGGACCAGAGGAAAAACATCATGGAGAATACCTCCCTGGCTAAGAGGGAGTGTTGATGTTTCTGGTAGCTACGGGAGATATTCATCTCCTGGATAACCTTTTCTTATAGATGAAGATGCCAAAGAAGTCAAGAAAGATACCAGTGGAGAAGTCGGCTCCATAGAAAATAATAAAATAGAATTATAATGCTCCAAGAGAAAAGTCGGCCCACAGAGAAACTATAATTTTCCAGAAAGAACAAGTCGACCCCACTGGAAAAGTTCATTGGTCATATCAGTATAAATATAAGCCTATCCTTCTCATTTTGACACAACCAATTTGGGTTTGATATATCTTTGTAGCAGTCCCAGGTGGCCTAATCTGAGGCAACAAAGAGGCCTAATATGAGGCAGCGAAGAGGCCTAGTCTGAGGCTAAGTTTGAGGCATATCTGGGCACACTTGTAGCAGCATATATCTCTATGCTTGAACAGTAGTTTGGTCACACCTGTCGACAGTGTTGGACAGCATATATTTATGTGCTTGAACAGCAGATTGGGCACACCCATAACAGTAGTCTTGAGGCAGTAAAGTGACATAAAACGTTGATTTATGACAGTTTGAGACAGTGATCTAAGCCATCATTTGGACAGCAGTAGAGCCATCTCCTTGATAGTTCTAGAGTGCATATCTTAGTAGAAAAGATAAGTACTTGCTTGTTGGGATTTGGGTACCTTGGAAAGTGGTCCCCATGTGCTTATGAGTCTCTAAGCACAAAGGGGGAAGACTATTACCCTTATACTTTACTTTATGATTCTAATTTCACTTTGACTTAGGAGTTAAGTCAAAAGTGAAATGTCACTTAAATCATAAAGTGACAATTAATTCACAATGTGGGTGAATTAATAGACATAAAGCAACTAAGGAAAGTGGGTTTCCTTAGTGAGATTTTAGGATGAGATCTCACCCATTGATTAGACTTGGCTAGATCTAATCTAGGCCATTGAACTTTTAGGGCTTGGCCAAAGGAGGCTAAAGGAGGTAAAGAGGGATTTTTTGAGACTCATTCTTCACTTGTGACTTCACTTTCTGAAATTTGGGAATGAGGCCGGGGGCGGAAGCGAGGCGGGGCGGGGAATGCAGGAAGCACATATTTTCAAAAATCGTCGGGAGCCAAGCTCGTTTCAGGCGTTTTTTATATAATACATAAAAATATATATTTTTGATGCATATATATATAAAACATATAGAATGTTGAATCAATTGCAAAAACAGCACAAAGCTTATAGATATAAGATCATTTGCTAATTGATTAGTGATGAATTGATGATCATTAAAGCATCAACATTTAGTACATCCAGTCGGACACCCTACATAGTACATAACATACTACACATATAACATCAATTATAAACATATGTGGGACTCAACATTAAAAGCAGCCATAAAGTTATAACATCAATCATAAAAGCATCCTTAACATCAATCATTAAAAGCATCATAACATCAATCGGTAACTTCAAAGGGAAATTGTCATATGATGTTCTTAAGTTCATAAGTTATAACTTCATAGCTTCATTGTTCTGAGAATAAGACATAATAAAGAGTCGAGACTCAAGACAAAGTACTAAGTTTTAGAGACTACTTCTAAAACATGAGAGCAAAATCTAAGAGCATAGTACTTAGTACTTGCTCTAAGATTTCCTCTTGCCGAGAAACTTCTAGTTTCTTCTGCTCAGTGATCTTTGAATAAGAGGAGGAGCGGTGGGAAGTGATGGGTAAAGGAACATGGTATTGGTGAATGGCCCCGCGTGACAATGGATCTTTGTGTAGATAAAGGTAAGCGATAGTCTGGAACCGTTGTAGTGGATGGGGTGGCATGTTTCCTCCAGGAATATGATCATCATCATGATCACCCAAAAGTTCCTCTTGCAGGCGCTCTAAAACAATGGTTCCATCACGTAAATTAGTCTCCTCACGGATTGTTATCCCAAGTCATATCTCTTTACAAAAAGAATTCCCATCTGCATCCTGTGTCCATTACAACTTGAGGTTGTTGTCACATTAACCAAGCTTTCTACCCGGTTTGTATTAAAGTTGTTTCTCTTTACATTGTGAATGAAATTTATGGAACTCAACCTCTAGGAAAGGTGTTAGCGACTGAAAACACCTTCACTTGCTCCAATTTTAATACAAATTTTTGGTAGAGGGGGAGCCATACATGTTCCACCATTAGATAACACCCAACCTGTCTCGATCTTTGATTGCATGCAAGTTACCAAAGACTCCCATGCTCAGCGATGTATTTGCTCAATTCGCTTCGTTTTTGAGCACACTCCTCTTCATCGAGTACCAACTTGTCCAATGCAAACATATATCCATTTGCACCCTCACGGATGCGTGTGTGGTTTTCTCCTTTCCCCACCCGGTCTTTGGTTAGACCAACCAAGGTGAAGAATAATATTTTGGGGTGGGGACATATGCCAAGGCATGGAGTGGAACAATTCAAATTATCCCACCTTTTGAGTCTTGACCACAAGTTTATGGATATGAGTATACAAGATCGCATCCTTTGTCTGATATGTTTGATTTGGCCTAGCATGCCGTCCATCTGCTCATATACCTCTCCAATCATCGGTCGATGTGTATCTGCAAATCGAATCATAGCGTAAATGGGTTTGGTGAGCTGTGGAGATATACAGACACAGTGCCCGAAATAGCCATCAAGCCTTGTGTCCTCCACCTCCTGAAATTCATTTCTCTCAGATGCGGATGTAGCTCTGTTTTTTTAGATCCTGCCATGAATCACCGAGGCCATACTAGCCAATGCCTCTCTTACCTTCAACAAAGGCCTGAAGGTGAGATAATAGCTACAAATCAGTCTTACGTCTTTAGTAACTCCAACTTGGATTGACTGCGAAAAATGTAGTGGGCTATACTATGATTGGTAATAAATCTTATCATCTTCTTCCCTCTCTTGTACAAATCACCAATCCATCTATAATCATGTCCCTTCATTTTAATGATATCATGCATCAAAAGGGTAATTGTGTGAACCAAACACCCAGAACAAAATATATTAGGGTACCCTATCTTCAATAATGATTACTCCTATTTGCCTTACAATTAGCGACATTATCGATGATGACTTGAATGACATTGTAGAGACTAATCTCTTGAATGTGGTTTTAAGCAGGCATGCGCAATATTAATCCCACATTTGTAGCGATGGTAGTCATAGAATTTGAAAAGGAGAATCCTTCCCCACTCATGAACCACAGCAAGAATATTTATCAAAGCTTGCCTTTCACATTTGTCCAACCATGGGAGACAATTGATACCCCATGTAGTTCCCACTCATTTGCCGGGTTCCTAGAGCACCTTGGATTTTGGCTCGCTCTACTGTCAAGTCCACGGTTCTTTGTCATACCTGGGGCTCCTATAACCTTTAAGGGCACCATTGATAGCTTGGACCATTTCATGACAATATGGTGACCGAAGAACATTGAATGGTATGCAGCATGCATATAGAAACCCACCAGCAAGCTTTTGCATCCACATCATCCCTCTACAACCTTGGTCAAGGAATTGATAGTGTTTTTAGGTGAAAGGCAGCCGAGAATGCACTAGCATGGGAGGATGTGTTTCGACCACCGAACGATGCCGCGTTCTGGGGTTCACTCCTTGGTCTTTTTGGTTTTGTTTTGTGCTACCTCCTCTTCCTTTGGTATTTAAGTCTATTTTGGAATCAATACTCACACAAACTTTGATTCATATATTCTAACCTTCATCCCAGTACATAGACACACATAGATGCTTTCTCCTGCGGGTGTAGGAACACAGTATTGTGTCCAATGGTGGCATATAGAATTTCCACATTCACCCCTTTTCCCTCCAGTGGCTTGGTGGCGCTACGAGGTGTGTGCTTGTCTTTGGATTTTTGGAGATCCTGACCATCGCTGTCATGTTCATTGTCTCCATCCCCTTCAAAACTCCTTCCTCTCCTTGGTATGTGTTGTCCATTTCTATCTCTTCCTCACTTACTATCCTTGGGTAGGCCCTGAGCCCTGCGTGAACCCTCCACCACCATCATTATAATAAAAATGGAACCAAAAGGCACACCGGTGACATCAACATCATGAATGTTGACCTTGGCCCTTGATAATAAGTAAAGTTGCTACCGCCATAGAATGATGGAGGAGAAATGGGGAAAGAGTGGGAGAAAAAACTAATTTACAACACATGCATTTTAAAAAAAAACAAAACAAAGAAAGAAAAATAGGCACAAGAGCCTACCTCTTTAGCTTTCCAATGTGGTTGAGATGACTATGGTAGCCTTCAATCCCTCCCTTCAAGCTATCACAAATGAGCAGCCTTCCAGTCTCTCTCCCCTTCCAAGCTCTCACAAATGGCAGCCTTCAATCCCTTCAATCTCCTTCAATCTCTCAAGAACTAACAAAGAACCCTCTCAAGAGTCAAAACCCTCTTATAAAATAAATGGATGAAATGAGAAATAGAATGAGAGAAATGGGGTGAAAGAGTGTTTAGTGAAAACCCCAGTTAACCCTAGGCTACAAGCCATGAGGTGTTTCCCCATAAAAATTTAAAAAATGACATTTTCCTCATCCTCTGCCTTGTGACCCTCGGGGCGTTCGGGGCGTTTTTTTGCTTGGGGCTCGAGGGAAGCGTCGAGGCAGCAGCTCCACAGCGAGGAGAAATGCGCTCCCCTCCCTCGAGGCGTTAGCTCCCACGGGCGCTCTGGCCTTCCCTAAAAACGAGGCCAGTTTTGAAAAGAGGAAGCGCTCCTAAGCTCGAAGAAGCGTTGAGCGCTCCCAAGCATCCCTGAGCACTCCCCGCCGGGCCAGTCGGGGAGGCGGGTTGAGGCTCCCAGGCCTAGCTGTGAGTTTGGGAGAAAGGAGAGGCATTTCTTAGCGAGAAGGAGGCGCCTTCATGAGGTTTGTAAGGAAACCCATGAGAGCTTGAGGAGAGGCTCTTGGTTGCCCAGGTTTACATGGAGAGTATTTCCATGGAGTCTTAACCTTCATTCTTGAGAGGGAGCATATTACATGGAGGAGAGCATCTAGGAGAGGCGCATTCATTATCCTTCATTTACTCATCGAAGGAGGGACTTGTTAGATTGAAATAAGTGCGATGCATGAGGGAGAGAGGAGAGAGCTTGGCTTCCTTACGTGGAGAGGGTATTCGGTTCGGCTGGAGTTTATTTATGGTGATCATTTATGCTAGGAGGAGGAATTACTTTTGTTAGAGAGGGCTGACTACACATTGTGAATCACATGGAGGATTCGAGCTTCGGCAGTTTGAGTGGAAGGCGACAAGGAAACCGTTCACAGTGGAGGATTTCTTCATTGCTGGGTCCACCGGATGAGCTAGAAGCTTGATTCGGTCACAAGGCAACAAAGGGAGAGGAGACACACACGAGTTTAGGCACTTTTCTCAGTTCTTGTGGCAAGGCTGCATTTGAGGAGCTTACTATGTATCTGAGATTCCATTGTATTTTCATTACTTGTTGTATCTCTTGCTGATCATCATTATATGACCGAGATATCCCAAAGCTGGTTTTCAGGGGGTTTATCTAGGGTCATGTTGACCAAAATACACATGTACAAAATGCATGTGTTAGTTTCTGCGTCTACGCTTATTTTCAGCTATAAAGATCTTTAGGTGTGTTGTACTTATTTTTAGTATGCATGTGCTAACTTCCAGTTACTAAAACTACATGCTAGAGCACCCAAAATTGGAAGTGCAACCATAACAAATCAGCAAGAAGTTCTTGGGCTGTTGGCTGTCCTAAAACAGCATAAAAACCTTTACAAGACAATTGAAACTTAGAGTCAATCTGTGGTTTAAGACGGACCCAGTTGACAAGCTTGATAGGACACGAAAATCTTCATGGTACTCCCGAGGTGGCTGAGTACTGGCAGGTTAGGACAGCAACGCATTTTATTTGGCTGTCGAGATATACATCTTCTTAGCAGATTTTTGTGGACAGCCATTGACTCATTAAAATTGATTTGTTAGAGGGCAGATTTTGCAAAGGGCGGTTAGGCAGTTTTTGGCACTTGTGGAGCTGACCCTCTTTTTCACACAGCGTGGGCGAAATTGAGGCTATAGTTGACAACTATTTCACCCTCACGACTAGGAGTGAAGGTGGGTAAGACCGGCACCTCTTTTCACACTTGTGTTGGCGGGAGTGAAGACAGCGTTCCTTTACGTGGGAGCATCAGAGTGAGCAGAGTTGGCAGACATGTCGGTATCTCAAATGCGTGTGGAGGACGGGCTGGCCAGGGGCTAGCAATTGAAGTGCTGGAGGCAGGATTGTCTTTGTCTTGGGGACCTCGAGCTATGGGACATGTCGAGGGGCAATTGTTCCTCTATTCTGCTACACCCGTTTTGGTGGCAGAGTTCAGGAAAAGGGACAACAAGGCAAAGAGGATCATTTGTGATGTTGTGAAAGATCACATTATTCCCCACTTGGCTGGGAAGACTTGTGCATACGAGATATGGGCATCTGTGCAGAAGTTATGTGAGAGCTCTAATGAGAACGAGGAAGATGGTTCTTCATGACCCATTCGAGAGGAGCATTCACGTACTTCGAGATAGAGTGGGATTATATTCATAGTAGATACACTTTCAGTCGAGCGAGTTGGAAGTCGTTGGAGAGGTTGTGAAACCTAACTCTTTGGTAAGGCAAGCTATGAATAACTTCACAAAACCGTGGGAGATCCCATTTGTATGGGGCATTGTTGCGAGGGAGGTCATGCCACCATGGGAGAGGATGTGGGATGACTTTGTTCGGGAGGAGACTAGACTTGTGGTAGAGGCTTATGGACAACAACAACAATAGTCAGTTTCTGGTTACGAGAACCTTGCTCTTTGGACAAAGGCGAAGAAGAGAAAGCAGAAGCAGTAGAGGTGTGAGAGTCCCTAAAGTTTGAAGGGCCCCACCACAGGAAGGAGAAAGCGGCTGACAGGTGGAAGCGGGGAAGGAGAGATATGAGCATAGTGAGATGCTTTGCTTGTGGAGAGATAGGTCACTATGCAGGCGGTGTCCCAAAGAAGAAGAAGCGGGATGTGTTAACAGCGACAACAGAGGAGATAGAATTCAATGAGAAGTTTGCGAGAGAGTGTGCATTAAGTGACTACCTTATTTGCTATTACACCATCCAACACTAAATGGGGAGGCGAGGTTGATGAGGGCAGAAGCCCGGCTTCCAGGCGATGATTCCAAGGGAGATGATATACTCGGTGTCGCAGACATATTAAAAGTGGTGTTGGTCCCGCAGTGCTTCTGATTCCGAGGCTGTCCAGTAGGCGAGAGGTTGGTGCTCTGACTTGAGTGCATCGAGAGGTTGATGAGGAGGAAGCGGCGGGGGCACCGCAGGAGGCTTGAGCCTCCCCACATAGCTTGAGAGATAGGTAGATCAGTTACGGATCCCACCCGGTGGGAAGTGATGACTTGGCGAGAGCCAAGTTCATGACTGTTGAGAGACCAAGAGAGGGACTCTTGGTAGAGATGCAAAGAGTAGTGACTCTGGTGAGATACGAGTAGGAGGAAATCCTTAGTGGGAGAACAAGGTGGAGATCTTCCGTGTGATAGCGAGATCTAGGTGATCTTGGATAGATGGAAAGTTGATTACCATTTATAGATCATACAAATTGAGTAGATATGTGACGGAAGTCCCACTTCGGTGTCCCAGGGGCATCCAAAAGCCTCACTGAGCATATTCCAGGAGGCAACCATGTCCGTTGCAGGGATGACATTGGTGGTGGTGAGCACTTTCCTCGGTAAGAGGGGAGTGTTGGGATTTGGGTGCCTTGGAGAAGTGGTCCCCATGTGCTTATGAGTCTCTAAGCACAAAGGGGAAGCAATACCCTTATACTTTACTTTATGATTCTAATTTCACTTTGACTTGGGAGTTTTAAGGCAAAAGTGAAATATGTTACTAAGTCATAAAGTGACAATTAATTCACAATGTGGGTAGAATCATTGTGGATTATGGAAACACTCGCTAAGGAAATTGGGTTTCCTTGGTGAGATTTTAGGATGAGATCTCACCCATTGATTATACTTGGCTAAGATCTAATCTAGGCCATTGATCTTTAGGGTTGGCTCAAGGAGGCTAAGAGAGGGTAAAGGATTTTTGAAACTCATTCTTCACTTGTGAGTTTTGGAGAGCGAGAGCATTTCTTGGGGAGGAGGAGGGTGCACTTCATGAGAGTTTGAGAGAAACCCTTGAGAGAAGCTTGAGGAGGGCTCTTGGTTGCTTGGAGCTTGCATGGAAATACTCTCCATGGAGTCGCCTTCATTCTTGAGAAGGAGCATATTACATGGAGGAGGGGTGCATCTAGGAGAGGAGGCATTTATTATCCTTCATTTGTTCATCGGAGGAGGAGGACTTGTCACCTTAAGATGATGTTAGATGCAGGAGGAGGCTAGAGGGAGGGAACATGATTTCATGGTGAGAGATATCCAAATTTAGTCTCAATTTATTTATGGTGATCATTTATGCTAGGAGGAGGGTGCACATGTTAAGAAGACTAGCAGCTATCTGGTAGCATATTTGCTTGGAGGATTTGAGCTCTGGCAGATTCAGTGGAGAGGCTGACCGCGGAGCACGTTCACGATGAGGAGGATTTCTTCATTGGGTCCACCGGATGAGCTAGGGCACTTAAGTTGGTGCAAAGGAGACAGCGAGGAGGGAGAGGGTGCACCACGGTTTGGGCACTTCTTTCTCCGGATCTTGTGTAGGAGCTGGTAGAGACTTGCTATGTATCTGAGGTTCCATTGTATTTCATTACTTGTTGTATCTCTTGCTTTGATCATCATTATATGAAGCCGAGGATATCCAAAATGGTTTCCAGGGGTTTTATCGAGGTCATGTTGACCAAAATACACGTATACAAAATGCGTATTTAGTTTCTTAGATCGCTTATTTTCATCATGCCAAGAATCTTTTTAAGGTGTGTTGTACTTATTTTGGTATAAAGATCTTTAGGTGTGTTGTACTTATTTTAGTATGCATGTGCTAACTTCTGGTTACTAAAACTACATGCTAGAGCACCTAAAATTGGAAGTGCAACCGTAACAAATCAGCAAGAAGTTCTTGGACTGTTGGCTGTCCTAAACCAGCAGCAAATACTTTATCAGATAGTTGAAACTTAGAGTCAATCTGTGGTCAAAGACAGACCCAGTTGACAAGCTTGATAGGACCTGAAAATATTCATTGTTATCAGGGATTCTTTCTTGTTGGTTTACTTTACTAGATATAACTAGTTCATGGTTATATTGTATTGGCATTGATCTTCTCTATAAGAAAAGGTGTTGGGTTTCTTTCCCTTGTGTAGAAGGGTTTCCTAGGATAACTATTATGCTCTGCTCGGGAGTGGCACTTGAGGATGCCTATGGTTGGGTGACAATGGTGTAGCATTGTCAATGGAAAAACGAGCAGACCCACTTTTGTAATTTGTACTTGGTTAATCTTCTTGAGATCCTGATTGTTTACTGCAATTGTGAACTGGTCTAGTATTCAAAATTTCAACAGTATTGAGGAAACATCATCAAGAGTCCTTTCCTAAAGACCAAGAGAAGCAAGCTTCTCGACCTGTTGTGTTGATTCATAGTAATATTGATGGGCCTATGGCTACATCTTCTAATGGGGGAGGCAAGTATTTCCTCGCCTTCATTGATGATTTTTCCTACTTTCTTTGGGTATATACCATTAAATCTAAGGAGGAGGAGTTTGGAGATTTTAGGGAATTCAAACTCTTGTGGAAAATTAAAGCATCTAGAAGATCAAGTGTCTTGGGATTGATGGTGAAGATGAATATATTAGCAATGCTTTCCACTCATTTCTCATAACTCAAGGCATCTCTTACCAAAGAACTATTCCTTACACTCCACAACAAAATGTAATAGAACAAAAGAATAGGGCTATTATGGAGATATCTCATCATATGCTTCACTACAAGAAAATGAAGCTTACATTCTAGGGAGAGGGAATTGTTTGCACATTTCATATCATCAATAGAACACCTACTCATGTCGTCACAGATATAACTCCCTATGAAAAATGGTACTATTTCACATTTCAGAATTTTTGGATCTAGTTCATGGATTGATGCTCCTAATGAAGGCGACACATCAACATCTCCAAACTCCTACTACAGTGCTTCGATTCACTACAACGAAACTTTTCAGGGTTATCACCTTTATGATCCACCACTCGTAGAGTGGTTGAATATCGAGAGGCACCCTTTGATGAAGTTCTTACTCACAGTCTACTAGGATCTCTCCCAATACTCCTTTCAAATGATTCTCGACATGCTTTCTTGGATTGTGCCCCCCCATATCATGATGCAAGTCTTCTTTTGGATGATTCCTTCCATGTGTTCATGGATCTCTCACCTTCATAGTGTGATGTTCCTACTTCTCAACATGCTCCTTCGAGCACTCCATCTACAGTAACTAGATAGATAACTAGGGCTAATGAGATTGATGATTCATCTGGCCTCATACCAATCGTTATTTATTTTTAGAATGCTCCTTTCAATCCTCCGTCCAATTAGAAAATCAATGATGATGACAATGATGGTGATGATGATGACGACTTCTTGGGAGGCCCATCTACTTACTCTCCCTTCATCTTGCCCAAATCCTCTAGCTAAGTGGGCTATTTCCACCATTGTTGATGCAGCTAAGTTTCTTGTTGATCCTAAGCATTATCAAGAGAATTTTCCACCTCCACCTCAAGCCATTATTACTCAAGTGGTTGACATTCCTACAAAATTCCAAGATCTTCCCTCAAGTCACTCTAGAGCATGATTTATATTGTCGAGGAATCCGATGGGATTTTGAGGGAGCCATGTGTAGGTCAGGTAGGTGATACCCTTGTTCTGCATTAAGTGGGGAATGCAAATCTTGTGATATAACGATTTCCCTCTATGGACCCTATTCATCTTAAGGGGTGTTAGAATTTTGGGTTTAATCTTCACATGTGGCCATGACACACTCATGGGGTTAGCACCCTACTTGAGTTGTGTATAAATACACCACAATTCTCATTTGTACATCATCATCTTAGGATCTTCTTGATCTCTCTTATATGTGCTTTATGCCTAAGGCACCTATATCTTTGGCATTCTCTTGTGAATGGCATTTCATTCTTTTATGAGCACGTGTGCATCTCTTGTGTAGAGCATTTGTGCTTGGGTATTTTTCTCTCTCTATAGTGTACTAGGGTTATCTCTCTCTAGTGCAATTGTCACTATGTTATTGTAAGATTGGGTTTCTCTTTGGATGCATGTGATTCTCCTACTTTCACTTGTGAATCTCGACATAACTCCCACTACCTAGCCAACCTGGCGGATTCAATAATCTCATGCCCAGTGGTTGGTGAGAGAGGCCTGATGTAGCCCCTGACAATCATCCTCTTCTTTTTTCTCATAGCATTCCCCTGACTCATATAACACTCTGGACTACAGGCCTAACATATGCTCGTCTCTCTCAAACTAAAGGCACTAAATCTGTTGTTGATTCCACCATATCAACTACAAGCTTGGAGAAAAACAAAACAAAATCCAATCCCTTGTTGTTTGGCAGTTTTCAGGTTGATTGTTTGGTTATTCCGTTAGCACTTGATCTCAAGGTGGTCTCAATGGTGCACTCATGCCAATGTTTCCTAGAAGTAGAGCTTAAGGACATGAGAAAGAGTTTGAGGCGCTGCAAGGTGGTAGAAAATACCTACTCTACAGCCTCGCATTCTACAATATTAGCCCATGGTTGCAAAGCTAGAGTAGACGCAATGGAGTTAGAAGGTATAAGAGAAAACATGGTTGTTCTTCATGCAATAAATATGCAAATTCACTCCCTAAGGGAAAGGGAATTGGAGCCTAGAACCACCCTGAGCAACCTCAAAGAGAAAAGCTAGAATATGAAGCCTCCTTGAATGTCATGGATGGTATCATTGCCCCATGTCAAGCTTCATGAATTTCCCACCACAGAGGTTGATCCCACCCTCCTCTCCTCCATCGACACTTGTGGAACAAGGCCCAGGGGTGGGAACATCCAACTCGTCAATGCAAATGAAATCAATATATACTATTCATAATGGGTTATAAACACCCTCTTTGTTTATAGACATATGTTTTGTCGATATATATGTTTATTCAGCAATGTAAGCTAGTATTCCTATAGGTTTTTAGGCAGGAGAACATGATTTTTTATGATGATTAGTAGCTTCATAACACTTAAATATTATAATGGAAGCTAGACTCCCTAGCTATACCTTTTTCTGTAACTATCTACAGTATAGATGATGTCACCACTTTTTTACATAATGCAATACCCATTTTATTTTTAAAAAATAACAAACCTTACTTGATATATTAATGCCACTTAAAGCCCCAAGGGTTAGCTCAATCGGTTGAACGGTGAACCATCTGCCCAAGGCATTTTTCCAATAGGAAGGCCATGCATTATAGGTTCAAATCCAATCGAGTCCCTTAAGGTTACCCGTCGCTATTGCAGCTAGCAGTTGAGTTTCCCTCCATCCGGATATTCAGGAGAAGAGGGTGATTTTGCGAGGTCTTCCTTAGAAAAAAATATAATAATGCCACTTAATATTTATAATAGTTTATAAAATTAATAATATATATAGAAAACCTACAAATTAATATGCTAAGTCATAAACTTAATAGTATATAACATACACAATGACACAAAGTAAAAAGATATATATGTGACTGCTAGGCCAAGGAGAATGACATGAAATCTAAAAGAGAAAGGAGTCGTTGAGAAGGGGACAAGGGTGAAGGCTTAAGAGTGATGTGCCAAATTATAATTCAATTATTTTCTATTATTTAGAAGGGAAAATGGTGCTTAGGGGATATCCTCCCACAAGATGGTGTAAGGCGTTTGTGATGTACCTTCTAGTACTCACACAACATCATGTGCCATAGGCATGAAGCAATTCAATCCAAAGGATTGAACATTAGTATAATTGTCGATATCAAATGGGTTAATAAAAATTGGAATTTCCCTTTTTAGAATAGTCCGTTGAAGTTTTACTGAAGCAAAAGAAAAAAATTTGAAACCATAATCAGAAAATCTTTCTTTGCTATTGTTGTTGGAAACCACTTCATTCTTGTTTTTGCCAAAATTCAGACAAAGTCCTTGAAAGAATTCCATGGAATTCAGATCTTTTGAAACCATTAAAGGAATATCTTTCTTTGATGTTGTTGTTGGGACCACTTCGGTTTGGTTTTTGCCAAAATTCAGATGAAGTCCTTCAATGAACTCCATGATATTTGGATCTTTTGATTGGGATCACACCCTGTTGCCTTCTCATCTCTTTTTTTGTTATCCTATGTTCTCCAATTTTTAATTTAAAACACCCCTTTTTCAATTTTGAATTCCATGGTATTTGGATCAGTGTTGGTAACATCAGCATCGGCAAAAAATCAATGAGGGTCCGAAAAACATCTTCTCAGAAACATTGGCAAAAAAAATCGGCAAAAATCGACAAACCACGGCAAACATTAAAAAATACAAAATATATTATGTGGCAAAAATTGGAAAAATTCAGGAAAAATCAACAAAAATAGGGCAAAACTCGACAAAAGAAAAAATCGCGATTTTTTCAAACATCAGCAAAAAATCGCCAATGTTATCAACACTGATTTGGATCTTTTGAAACCATTATAAGAAAATATTTTTTGTCGTCGTCGTTTGAAACCACTTCATTCTTGTTTTTGCCAAAATTTAGTTAAAATCCTTCAAAGAATTCCATGGTATTTGGATCTTCAAATTGGGATGACAGCCTATTGCCTTCTCTGATTTTCTATTTTTGGTATCATATATCTTGCGTTTAATACTGCCCCTTCTCAGTTTTATGTATTTCGGTTTCCTTTATGAATCTACTCATCAACCTCTTAACTAAACAATCCTTTTACTAAATATCAAGGTCTGTTTAATCTAATATCTAAATTCTAATTATAATCCCCCAAGAGGCACCAACATTTGACAAAGGTAAAGAAACTTTAAAATTTTAGCATTCAATATTCTCCTCAAACGGTTTTTCAATATTCTCCCATGGACAACTTCTTATTATTTTCTCATAGGCTACTTCTTGGTATTCTTCCCACAGCGGCTTCTAAATATTCTCCTTTCCCATAATCACTAGTGCTCTAGCTGTGGAACTATGGAAATGATGTTTGTTGCAGAAGTGGTAAATGTGTCCTGGAAGGTGACATCTATGTTGTGGAAGATGGCAGTTGACAAAAGACAGTTGTGCTACAAGGAGTGGCAGCTGGAAAAAGATGATTGTGCTACAAGGAGTGGTTGTTTGCATAGGGTGATGATTATGTTGTAGCCAATGGGGTCTACCCTATTTTCTTAATTTTTCAATTTTACCCAAGCAATGTTATTTTAGAACACGAGGATTCCTTCATCGCCTCCTTTGAATCCGTGCCTCGCATTGAGCTTTTAGGTAACAATAAGATTGGTGGATGGCCGCTATGGCAGATGAAGAAAGGGTTGTTGTTGAGGCCTCTATAGTGGCTACGAAACGTCTGGCAAACAAAACTAACAAATAATGTCAATATGATTCTCTTGGGTGGCACTCTTTTTGGTATGGGCAACAAAACTTAACAAAACTATACTTCGGAGGTGGTTTTCTCAAAACTCCTCCCCAATACACTGACAGAATACGTCTATTTCTACCCCTAGGTATATTATTGCATCGAAAACTTCTTCACGTGGATTTGTAACTCTTTACTAAAGAATGTGATAGTTTTGCATATATTTACTACATCAGGGTCATTGTCTTCATCTTCATCAACATTTAGTAAGCATCTAACGAATTCATGTACTTTCTCCAAGCATTGCTTGTCTCGAACTAAGTCTTGTAGTTGAATTATCAATTCTTTTACCTTTTTGTCCCTAGGGTCCCCATGGCTTGGATCTGCACTAATCCTATCCCCCCAAGGTCTCTTCCTTTCCCGTAATCTTCTATCTTGGATTGCTCTGCAATTTTTTCGTAGATTTCCTTTCGAATTGCAAAGTACAAGTCATGATCGATGTCTTGTTTTTCTTTATTAGGTTGTCCTTTTTTGTTCCCATCAAGTTTAGCTCTAGGTGCAATGAAAGCTTCCTTTTGTTCTAGTTCCACCATCACCTGAATCATTTTGCAGTTCTTTTCAAAATCTCCTTCATAACTGAACACCTGGTATTGTCATGATATCCCCGTCCATATAAGAAGCAAACAAGGATTCTTGGAATGAAGAAGATATAATTATGTGCTATATGTCACCACATACCACATGAAAAATGATTGCATGCTTTCTCCCCACCAACTGGGGTTTGGACTTGGATGTTCTTTTTCTGTGCTTAAGCACTAAATACATTTTGGCTTTCTTGTAGTCCTTGTTGTTTTTGACTTCTATATGGCCTCTATATTTTCCTTGTTTCCGTCTCTTCTTGAAAATCCTCCTTGATTTCTCAGGTTTTCGAGGCACTGGTTTTAGCAATGATCAAAATTATTATGGGTTTGCATAAAATTGAACTAGGTTAGCTTCTTTTATTCCTTGAATACTCTGTCTTGCCTACCTTCAGTGTCCTTGGGCCTTTCATCTTTTTTTCCCTTACAGACAAGTGCCTTGTTTTCTTCTAATTGTTTTTCATACCAGTTTATAATCTTTGGAACTTCTGATTATATTTTTTCTTTTTCTTTTCTTTGTGTTGCAGGGTGGTATCAATCTCACCCTCCATTTCTATCATTGTTTGTATTGCTTCCTGATAAATTTTAGGTCTAATTGTCCAAACTTTTACCCTAATACTAGGATGGAGTCCAAATATGAACCACTCTATCTTTTCTGGTTCTAGGTATTTCATACTTGAGTTGTTCAATTAGCTCATTTATCTTACATCATAATGGACTATGCTTTCTCCCTTACTATTTTATATTCTTTAACTATGCAAGCATCACAAGGTGTAATGCTGAGTTAAGTCAAGCATGCTTTCACACCTCTATTTCGAGCCCTCTCCACTTCTCCTCCATTCCTTTTATAAGCAGAGGTCGATTCCCTCTCCTCCATACAATTGCTATGCAAGGTAAAGGTGAAGCATCAAAGGCTGCTATACAAAGGCGAATATCAGTCCATTAAAGGCTGCTATACAGAGGCGCATATAGAGGCAGCAAAGCAGTACTGTAAAGGTGCATATAGAGGCAGCAAACAGTGTTGTAGAGACAGCATACAGAGGCAGCATATCAGTGCTGTATATCAGTGCTAAAGAGGCAACCATAACAGTGTTGTACAGAGGTACATATCAGCGCTACAGAGGCAGCCATATCAGTGCTGTACAGAGGTACATATCAGCGCTAAAGAGGCAGCCATATCAGTGCTGTACAGAGGTACATATCAGCGCTAAAGAGACAGCCATATCAGTGCTGTAGATCAGCATATAGAGACGCATATCAGTCAGTTAGAGGCAGTTTCAACAGCCCATATCAGAGCTGATATATCTCAGTCTTTGAAAGCAACTAGGATACATCTATATCAGCAAGGTCTCTTAGTTCTCTGTCACGTCAGAGTCAACTGGGCAAGCTCTTTAAGAGCAGAGTTTTCATGGTGGATGTTTGTAAGTGATCTTACATTATTAATGCAATAAAGGAATATCGTTTGCTGGGGTTTTTCTCCCTGTACAGGGTTTCCCCAGGGTATATGTGTTGTTGATGTGCATGCTTACATGTCTACATGATTATTGCTATTCAGTTATGATTCTATATTGTTGAAATATATTAAGCTAGAATCAAAGTGTTGAATCCTAATATATTAAGCTAGAATCAAAGTGTTGAAGGATTCAAAGAAATAATCCGCATAAGAAATCAAGTTCATAATTTAACATTGTTCCTCTTAGAGATCCCTTGAACAACCCATTTTGTATTTGGTCCTTTATTCCAGCCAAGTGCCACAATGTTTCTTGAGTAAATAGGTTGTCATCCCTAGTCTTTCTCCCAGCATACATTGGTACCTTGGAGACCTTTGTTTGAGGTATTGATCTGCTTGTTTTCTCATCATCGAAGCTTCCTATATGCTTTCTTCTATCACATTTTTCCTTTCATTCTTTTTGTCTCCGATGTCTACAGGATTCATCGAATGAATCATCAAAGGATTCTGACCTAGTGTCTTCTTATGATTCTAATTCAGTTGTTGGTTCGTATTCCTAATCAACTTGATCTCTAACTCTAGTCCATCCCTCTAGTATATTGATTCCTTGTTGCCCTCTCTATTTATTAGGGTTTGGTTCAATGCCCACCTGAATCCTTATTGGTGGCATGTTTTTCCAATGCTCTTTAGAGTCTCTTATGTCCTTAGCGCATTCTGTGTTGGAATCTTCCTTTTGTACCCAAGAGACTCTACTCCCTTTTGCCTGTAGACTATCTACTCCACAACAACCATGTATCCTCTATGTAGTGAAAACACTCACACTTTCCTCTTTCCAATAGGCTTTCAACTAAATGTATAATAGTTGACCATGTGTAAATGTTTGTTACATGTCACTTCTACTAATGCTAGAGTTTGGGTTGTAAAAATGTTAGTGGTTAGTCACATGTGTGTAGATTTTTGAGGAACTAGAAGGGTGCCCAACAGACCTGTCTTATGACCTCTTGTTGGGCTCTAAGTTTAGTCAACCAAATCTGTCCTTGCTGTTGTTTTAGGACAGCAAACAGGTCTGTTTAATTATGCCAAGAAATCTGCCTTCATCTTGTGGTTATATGCTCTTTTAAGGTGCCCTTGCAAGTGGTTTTAGTAACTGAATGTTAGCACATGCAAACCTCAAAACATATAGCACTCCTCTAGGATCTTAACAAGCTCCTACTGCTGATCGAAACACTAAGCATACATGAAATTTGAAAACAAGTATTTTTGGTCAACATGACCCTGGATAAAAACCCTCCCAGGGAAAACCAATTTAGAATGAAAGTGTATATATGTGGTGTCTCAAGCATGGAATACAACAAGTAAACAAATACAATGAAACATGTACAAGTAGCAAACTCCTCTCAAGCTTGGCTAGAAGGTTCCATGAAGAATGCGCCCAAGTAAGTGCGCCCGCTCTCCCTTGTTGCCTATTCCACTGAACTAGTGTGCCCTTGATCCTCCCTTGGCCAATAGAGAAACCCTTGCATACAAAGAACCTCTTGCATGTTGCCTCAACAATGAACCACTCAGATCTGCAATAATCCAAGTACAACTAGTGCCTGCTAAGCTTGCACCCTCCTCCAAGAGTGCGCCCTCCACCAAGCAACAACTCACACCACAAAATAATGAAGCCCTAAGCCTCCTTGCGCCCTCCATGAATGAGTGTGCCCAAGAGCCTCATCCAATGCCTCCATCCTCATCTCAATGCTCCTCTCTAAACTCTCCAAGTGAACAAATGAGTGAATGAGCCTCTCTTTGCCCTATGCACCCCTCTTGAACCATCCATAAGGAAACCTAGAGATCAATGGCCTAGATCACTCCTAGCCATCTCTAATCAATGGATGAGATCTTCTCACAAATATCTCACTTAGAAACCCACTTTGGGTTAAGTTTCCTAAGTTCACTTTATGTCGCTCAATTCACCCACAAAGTGAATTAATAGTCACTTTTGCCTTAAGTGGCAAATTTCACCTTTTTGACTTAGGATAAAGTCAATGTGAAATTAGACATAAAGTACAAGGTACAAAGGGTCAAATATTTCCCTCTTGTGGTTAGAGAAAACTGATCCTGATCCTGCAATGTACCTCAAAACATGTTTTTCTCCAACCTAGTGAACACTCCTTGGCTCCACCAAGTACTGGCTGAGAGTGTTCACGGCAAAACAAATATCTGGTCTAGTGTTGACCAGATACATCAACAGCCCGATCAACTGTATGTATCTCGTAGCATCCACCAACTAGGAATCTGAAGCGCTAAGCTTCTTCTAGTTGGTGACCATAGGTGCAGACATAAGCCTGCAGTCCTCCATCTCAAATTTGCTCAAGATGTCTGCAGCATATTTCCCCTGTCCCAGGAAGATATGACCCTCCTCTTGCCAAACCTCCATGCCCAAGAAATAGTGCATCAACCTGATGTAAGTCATCTCAAACTCTGATGCAAGACTCATCTTGCACTCAGCTATGAGATGCTCCACTCCCGTCATGAACAAGTCATCCACATATAGTATGAGAATAAGCATGTCCCCACCTCTAATGATGTAGTAGAGGTTAGGATCAACATCGCTCTTCTCAAACCCCATCTGAAGCAAATAAGATTCTATGCACGAATACCAAGCTCTAGGAGCTTGCTTCAGACCATATAGTGCCTTTCTCAAAAGGCACACATGAGACTCTCTCTCCAACACCTCAAACCCCTGTGGTTGCTCAATGTACACCTCCTCAATAAAGTCGTTCAAAAATGCGGTCTTTACATCCATATGATGTATCCTCCAACCCATCTTTGCCACCATGGCAATAATACTCTGAATGGAAGTGTATCTCGCAACTAGTGCGAATGTCTCATCATAGTCAACTCCCTCTATCTGAGAGAATCCTCTCGCCACAAACCGGGCCTTGTGTTTCTCTATGCTGCCATCTACAGTATACTTGGTCTTGTACAACCATTTGGAAGTCACAACTAACTTCCCCACTAGCCTCGGCACCACCCCCCATACATCATTGAGCATAATGGAGTCATACTCCTCCAGCATGGCCTCTCGCCAAACCTACTGGTCAACTTCCTGCGCAAATGTCTCGGGCTCTAAATCTGTGATGCTCGTCACCATCGCCAAGTAGGACCCAAGCCTCTCTGGTGCTCTGCTCTCTCTGAACAATCTCTTGGGCTCTCCAACATTCTCCTTGGCTTTCTTCAGGGTCTCCTGAAACCATCTCGGTTTCCTCTTCCCTGGAGTAACCAAAGGAGAAGTAATTCTTAGTCACCGGGTTCGCCGAATTTAATCGAAAAAATTCGAAATTCGGCGAATTTTATAGGGACTCGAATTTAATCGATTAAATTCGGCGAACTTCATACTGTATTTAATGGCGAACTTCTGGGCGACTTTAATGGCGAATTTTATGACGAATTTAATCGGGAATTAAATTTAGGGTTCGAATTTAATGGTTTTCGTTTACAAAAATCGAGGGAAAAAGCCGCGGGTTCGCTGGCTTTTATTTCCGCGTCCATTTCCCCGCGTACATTTCGTGCTTCCATTTGTTTAGCCACAGTCTACAGATCCCCGCGTACATTTCGTGCTTTTATTTTGTGCTTGA
>SNQJ01S0014063.1:219370-244030 GCA_010110895.2 Picea sitchensis
TCAAAATGAAAGAGTTTGCGTACTCAAGTTGGAGCTCGTGGAGACGACTTCCTTATTGAAAAAGGAAGAGATGACTCCCAGGTTGGGAGGGAGCACTGATGTATTATTGATTGATGGACAGTCATTTTTTAGTTCGAAGAATGGTCCAGGATGAGCAGATTCTTTCCAGTTCGGAAAGTGGATTGAGATTTCTGACGGACAGACATTTTCCAGTTCGGAAAATGGTCCAGATTGCTGATGTATCATAGACAGCAACTTCCCATTGTGGTTAACATGGGGAGTGGTCTAGGGCAGTCTCTCTTCTTGAGGGTTACTCAAGAAGACTAGCCCGCCTCGCCGGACAGTGATTTCTCATTGTGGTTAACATGAGGAATGGTCTGTTTTGGAGGTTGGTACAGGACAGTCTTTTCCTCTTGTGGTTAACAGAGGAAATGGTCCAGAGTCCAGACAGTCATTCCTTAGGGTGTATTCATTCTCTCCAGGTTGCACTTTGTTTAGTGCCGGAGGAATGGTCCAGGCTCAGCAATCAGGGACAGGCATTCCTTAGGGCAAATTCATTCTCTCCAGGTTACACTTTGTTTAGTGTCGGAGGAATGGCCCAGGGTGAGGAATGGTCCAGGCTCAGAAATCAGAAAAATCATCCTTCCATGTTTGAGAAGAATAAGGCAGATAGCCCATCGTTGATGTTCTACTCTAAGGGCAGATATTCTTTCAGATCTCACAGATGTGAGTGAAAGATTGGCCCAGATGATTCAGTTTATATCCTAACATTGTTTCTATGCAAGTTGATATCAGATGATTGTTATGAAGTCTGTATGACATTAGATGTATACTACTGTGGTGGATGTGTTCCATTGTTCGTAACTATACGTTACTGATCAAGTACTTGTTTGCTACTTGGTGTGGTAGTGTACCACTGGATTGTAGTTATGTACTACTATGGATAGACACAGTTGTGTTCTATTTTGTTTCGATTACCTTGAAGACTATCAGCAGTTTGATAAATGATTATCAGCCAGATGAATGATTAAAGGACAGAGATTTCCCAAACGGAAAATGGTTCAGAACATCTACTCTTCTAGGACATATGTCCAGATTAGAAGAATGGCTCTTGTATCACTATGTGGTGTCAGTGACTTATCCAGCATCATGTCTGATTACTCAGATGGAGTATGGTTTCGGGAGATGATGCAGTTGATGACACTGATGGTGATGATGATGCTCATGATCTAGTCATGAGATAGTCTAGACGACTATATTGATGCTACCGGGTGAATGGTATGTTTTGTGCTCAAGACCATTACCTGTCATACCTCCCTAGAGAGAAGGGAGTGTTGATATTATGGTAGTTGCGGGAGGTATTTACCTCCACGTGTAAACCTAACGAGAATAGAATACTCCAGGAAGCAAGAAGAAACCCTAATGAGTTGGCTAATAACCCTAGAAGACTTGTCGGCTCAAGAAGATAATTCGTATTAGGTTATTAGCCTCCAAGAGAAGAAGTCAGCCAGAAGAAATAATAATATACTGAACAGACAGATAACCAAAATGAGAAGTCGGCCCAGGCAGTTAGCCAGAATTACTATAAATACAGGAGGCCAATCTTCATTCTGGCAGGGGCAGTCTCAGAATTGCAGAGAAGCACTTGTGCGCACTRCAGTGCTCAGTCTTGTGCACAGGTTTGAGGAGAGCTACCATTGCAGCTRCTGCAGCTAGCAGATCACGTTTGGCTTGGACTATCTCTTAGCTAGGGTTTGGACTATCTGATCAACTCTTGTTGGTGCGCTATCCTTGGGGAAAGGAGCGCTACCCTTTGTTTGGCTATCTAGCCTAGGGTTTGCTTCCGGAGTGATTCTCTGTCAAGGTTAAGGTGCTCAGAGGGTGGCTTTAGCCTATGGTTGGGTGACAATAGAGATATTGTCAATGGTAAAACGAGCACATCCATTATATTCTAACAGCACTCGTGTCACAACCTCTCTCAGCCCTCCAAGAGCCCCATGATGTAGGTGAGCCATCCTCCGATGCCATAACTCACATAATTGACTGTTGTTGTCGCTACTCGCTACCAAGGCATTCATGGGATGAAAAAACAATCTATATAGTTTACCATCCCTCACTCCAATCACCTGCCCTGATGTGAGACGGGACCCCTTAGGGTGTATGAGGACCTCTGTCCCTCTAAAGGACACCTCAAGACCCCTGTCCTGGAGGGTGGAAACTGATATCAGATTCTTCTTCAGCCCAGGGACGTACAACACATCCATGAACGATATGGGTGGCATAGTCTCCATCTAAAAAGTAACTATGCCACGCCCAGCAACTCTGACTATGGTGTCATCACCAAGTGCAATCTCCATCTTAACCTCAGGATCTCTGAGATCAATGAAGTGCTCTCTCACACCCATCATGTGGCTCGAAGCTCCACTGTCTATATACCAAATGCTAGGTGTCGTCTCAACTGAAGTGCAACAAATAATGAAGGCACACTCCCTCTTAAACTTTCATAAACTCCTCCTCATCTATTGTAGTTGTACCACCCGACCTATTCTTCCCGTTGGGACACTATCCAGCATAGTGCCCCATATTATTACAAGCAAAGCACTTTACTTTGCTCATATCTCTCTTCTGTCCACTGCCACTCTCCTGTGGCTTGGCCCCCATCTTGGGACCCTGTCTAGCATCCTTTCCGACCTTCTTCTTGCCCTTTGTCCAAAGAGCAAGATCCTCATCAGCCTCTGAAATACTTTGTTGTCCTGAAGATGCAGAGCTCCATCTCATCTCCTCATGTACAAAGTCGTCACAGAGTCTCTCCCAACTGGACATGGCCTCCCTGGCCACTATGCCTTGCACAAAGGAACCGCAAGGTTTGGAGAAGTCGTTTAAGGTTGTCCTCACCAAAACATCGGGATCCACAATCTCCCCAATTGCTACCAACTCATCTCGAGTCTGTGTAAATCTCCCGAGGTATGATGTCACAGACTCTTACTTGAGCATCGGAATGCTCCTGAGCTTCTCCTGCAAAACAATCTTTCGGTTCTGAGTAGGACTCTGGTAGAGCTTGCATAATGAGTCCCACATCTCAAAGGCATAGTCCTTCCCATTCAAATGGGGTATGACATGGTCTCTCACCACATCACAGATAGTCCTCTTAGCCTTGGTGTTCCTCTTCCTGAACTCTGCTACCAGCAAGGGAGAAGTGATAGGAGGAAGAACCACTGGAGCTTGAACCATATCCCATAGTTCAAGATCCTCCAAGACAAATACAATCCCGGTCTTCCAAGGGAACCAGTTGCTAGCTTTGGTTAGCCTATCCTCTGCCCTCATCTGAGTCACCGACATGATTGTCCACTGAAACTCAAACTGATACTAAACACTACAAAAGAGTACAGCCTCACTCTTGTCAACACATGTGCGAAAAGAGGCTGTCCACAACTGTCCAAAACAGTCCAACAAACTATCCACTGTATGCTCTACAAATCAGCAAACTGTTAGCCACCTAGGCTCTGATACCATGTAGATTTTTGAAGAACTAGAAGGCTACCCAACAAGCATGTCTTGTGACCTCTTGTTGGGATCTAAGTTTAGTCAACCAAATATGTCCTTGCTATTGTTTTAGGACAGCAAACAGGTTTGTTTAATTCTGCCAAGAAATCTGCCTTCATCTTGTGGTTATATGCTCTTTTAAGGTGCCATTGCAAGTAGTTTTAGTAACTGAATGTTAGCACATGAAAACCTCAAAACATATAGCACTCCTCTAGGATCTTAACAAGCTCCTACTGCTGATCTAAACACTAAGTATACACGAAATTTGAACACAAGTATTTTTGGTCAACATGATCGTGGATAAAACCCCCCCAGGGAAAACTAGTTTAGAATGAAATTGTATATATGTGGTGTCTCAAGCATGGAATACAACAAGTAGACAAATACAATGGAACATGTACAAGTAGCAAGCTCCTCTCAAGCTTGGCTAGAAGGTTCCATGAAGAATGTGCCCAAGTAAGTGCTCCCTCTCTCCCTTGTTGCCTATTCCACTGAACTAGTGCGCCCTTGATCCTCCCTTGACCAATAGAGAAACCCTTGCATACAAAGAACCTCTTGTATGTTGCCTCAACAATGAACCACTCAAATCTGCAATAGTCCAAGTACAACTAGTGCCTGCTAAGCTTGTGCCCTCCTCCAAGAGTGTGCCCTCCACCAAGCAAGAACTCACACCACAAAATAATGAATCCCTAAGCCTCCTTGCTCCCTCCATGAATGAGTGCGCAAAAGCTAGCCTCATCTAATGCCTCCATCCTCATCTCAATCCTCCTCTCCAAACTCTCCAAGTGAACAAATGAGTGAATAAGCCTCCCTATTGATGAATGCAGCTATGGGAGACATCCTCCAGCTTACAAACCTGTGAGATGTGGAACATAGCAGCTATGTGAGTCTTTCCCTCAGCTTACAAACCTGAGAGAAAGCCCCTAAGAAGGGTTTGTGGTTCCTGCCTGGGACAAAGTCAGGAACGTAGAGATGACCTCCTCCATGACGTGAGTGAGAAGAACTCCAGATGATTATCCGGTGGAAAAGTGATCTGTTGAGTTAGGACATGCCTGTGGCTGAGCACAAGGTGAACGTGAGAACTCCTAAAAGTGTTGGACACRTCGTCATGTGAACAGAAATGAAGATGATGTGATAGCCTCCTCTGAACAGCAAAGTTGACAAAAAGACTCCAGATGATTCTCCTGTCGATGGCAGTGGGAAAGCATATATGTACAGTGGACGTGCATGTGGACGAGCACAGGTGAACGTGTGAAGACCTGGTTCATCTGTGTAATGCAATGAATCAGAGTCATGGCATCCCTATGGATGTGCCCCTAGTGAATGAGCACTAATGGGTGTATCAGATCCTTTGCTATATATTGTTAAACAGTTAGACCTACCTATAACCCTAGTTGTTATGAAGGGTATAGGTCAGCCCTACCTTATTGTGTCTAACAATAAATGTAAAAGATAATTAAAATTAATATTAATATTAATTATTATAATAATAATAATAAATAATATATCTAAGTGAGGTCGGCCCTGTTGTGCCAATAGACACTTCAATTGATAGGACAAGTCTAATATAAGTAAAGGGAAATCTTCCATTGTAGACACACACCACACTTGTGAGTTTGGAAATTTCAGCAAGTACACTTCTTTGGCAAAAGGTGCGCACCTCTCTTGGGCGCTAGAGTTCTAGGGTTTTTGTGCACCCTCTTGTGTGCTACTTGGTAAAGGTCTTTCTCTTGAAGATTATAGCAAAGGATTTGGCTGGGTTTTCTTCCCTTGTTGAGAAGGGTTTCCCAAGATACATTTTGTGTTCTTGTGCATGGTGCTTCTTCTTGTGATCTTGGTTGTTGCAACATTTATGATTATGGTTAAATGATGAAATGGAATGAACGTCATGCTTAACCTAATGCTTATGAAAAATCAACATGGTATCAGAGCATAGGTCTTGAAAGAACTCATTGCACAAGCATCTACCAAGTCTCATCCTTACCAACAATCCCTCCACTTCTGCAGAACCGTACAGCCCTCCTAGGGTTTCCAGAAATTTTGTACGGCCCTCTCTTTTGGATGTTTCAATCCCTGAAAACTTGGACACTAAGGCTACTTTTAGCATAGAAGAGTACGGTCTCTTCCAACGCATCTCCAGAAGCTCTCAAAACTAAATTCCGAGAAATTTTTATTTTTGGCCCTAGGGTTTCTAGGGTGCCGAAATTTCCTACAGAATATTTCTGTTTTTCTGAAGAAACTTTGTCCTGAATCAACAAGCATCTCTGTGATACTATCAAATTGATTATTGGCAGTCATAAGTCCAATATAATCCAGTCTACAAGGATTCAAGAAAAATGAAGAACAGAACTCCAATGGAAGATAGGCTTGATGGAGCAAGCAACTTCAACCCATGGAAATCAAAGCTTCTAGTCACTCTTGAAGAAGAAGATCTCTTGGATGCAACAACTAAAACTCTACCAGAAACAGCGACTGATTTAGAGAAGAAAGTAAGAAAAGAAGATGATGTTAGAGCAAGGAAAATAATCATCTACTCAGTAAGAGACCACCTCTTGCCCAGGATTGCCAATCTGAAGACTGCCTATGATATGTATAAAACATTGAAAGGAATGTTTGAAAGTGACAACACTCTCAGAGCTCTTACCTTGAAGAGTCAATTCCAAAGTACTAAGATGACAAAAGATGACACAGTTGCACTCTTCTTGATGAAGTTATCAGAGATTAAACAACAGCTAGAGACAATTGGAGAAATCATGTCTAATAGAGAACTTGTCTTAACTACTCTCCAGAATCTTCCAAAATCATGGGAGCCCTTCCTTCAAAGTATCAGTGGAAGAGAAACTCTACCAACCTTTGAGCGTCTATGGACAGATTGCACTCAAGAAGAACTTAGACTCTGAAATAGAGGAGTGGAAGATTCCCCAGAAGAAAATCATGCTCTTACACTACATACCAGGAAGGGAGGAAAATCCAAAAGAAACTTCAGGCAAACATTTAAAGAAGAAAATTCTTCATCCAACGCAGGATATCAAAGAAGAGAGGTTTCAAAAGTTCAGTGTTACAGACGTGACAAGTATGGACACATTGCTAAAAATTGTCCAACCAAAAATAAGGGAAAACAATATGCCACCACTGCTGACATTGATCCAGATCCACCTCAAGTAAGTGAAGAGAAGAGAGACGAGAAGTACTTTCTCCAGAAGAACGTTGCTACAATCTAGGTAAAATCTTTCTATTCTAAAATTTTATAGTTGATTGCATTTTTCAAAATAAAAGAAGGATATTACTCCTTATACTAAAAGAGCTCTCAAAGACTTGGACCATTATCCCTGGTACGGGAGTCCAAAACATATTCAAATTGTTCATTGTACAAGAACAAGCAGAAATATTATTCTTGAAAGGAAGATACGTCTTCAAGATTCAGAGAATCTCAAAATAAAGATTGACAGTGAAACAAATATCTTCTCCCCCTTCAGCAGTTCAGAGGGAGACAAAATATCTTCTCCCCCTGCCAGCCTCGAGGGAGACAATACCTTACTCAAGTTGATCCAGTTGTTTCAGCCGATACATATTCAGAGATATTGCAATAAGGTCTAAAAGGCCTTTCTAGAACCACTCTGCAAGAGGCAGAGAAATATACAAGCCTCTCAAGGCACTTTCCGAGAAAGCAAAAGAGATTTTTGAGCTATCCGTCAGTCATGAGCCACTGCATTGATGCTGAGACACTTTGTCTTAGAAAAGCTACAAAGAGAACCAGTATAGCAAGATGCCATAACAGAAGAATACCAATGTATCTTAAAGAATGATGCATAAAAATATTATTTGGGGATCAGAAAGGAAAATCAGTGATAACCTCTAAGAAGATCTATATGATCAAGCATGCAGCTAATGAAAGTGTCAAGAAATACAAGCCAGAGGTTTCTCTCAAACAGAGGGAGTTGTCTATTATAAGACACTTGTTCCAGTGAACCTGATACACTTCTTTCGTACTATCACCCATGAGCTAGAAGCTATATCAGATAGACAGATTCTTGATGAGTTTGGATTTCATCAAAAAGAGTTGCTAATACGAAACTATATTATTACAATGTTGGTAACAAGACCCCGACTTTGATGACTTATTCAGA
Source organism: Picea sitchensis (assembly GCA_010110895.2). Classification (NCBI taxonomy): domain Eukaryota; kingdom Viridiplantae; phylum Streptophyta; class Pinopsida; order Pinales; family Pinaceae; genus Picea; species Picea sitchensis. Next base: position 227,041 of record SNQJ01S0014063.1, read on the forward strand.
AAGCCTTGTTGTTGGATACAAGTAATCCTTGACTTCCGAATTCAAGATGAATAATCTGAGTATGATGCACTACTTCTTGGGACAAGATGTATGACAGAGGACCGATGAGATTTTCCGAAAATATACAGTGAAATTATTAAAGAAGTTCAGTATGACAGAATGCAAAATCCATCGTGATGAAGAAAAAGACTGATGATGATTCAAACGAGATTGATCCACAATTGATTGGATCAGTGATGTATATGGTTAACACCAAACTTGATTCTTACCATGCAGTGAAAAGTGTTTAGACATTTCATCAGTCAACAAAGACAAATTCAAGATACAGTTAGATATGGCCTGAGACATGCCTCCAGTACAAACTTGAGTTTGCAGGATATGCCGATTCAGATTGAGCAAGAAGTACAATGGACCGAAAGAACACATCCAGTTGTTGTTCTACCATGAAGTGTTCATGAACCAAAAAACAAAACTCTGTGGCCTTGAGAACCAGAAAAGCAGAGTATATAGCATCAAGTGTGCGAATCAATATGGCTTCACAAACTTATGACAGATTTACTTGACCATGAGATGGATCCTATGATGATAACCAAGAGCTGTGTGTAAAGCTCCTTGAGAACCCAATGTTTCCTGATGGTTTGAAACACGATGAGATGAAGTATTCTTATATCAGAGATATGACGCAAAAGAAAATTGTAGACTTGCAGTACCTTCCTACACCTAAGGAGATTGCAGACATTTACACCAAATAAACTTAGTGAAGTACACCTTCCAAGTTAAGAGGGAGTATGGATGACTATAGCCAAAAACAAAATTTAGAGTACATCTGTATGAGACTTGGCTTGATGAAGAATGCCTCCCTAGCTGAGAGGGAGTGTTGATGAATGCAGCTATGGGAGACATCCTCCAGCTTACAAACTTGTGAGATGTGGAACATAGCAGCTATGTGAGTCTTTCCCTCAGCTTACAAACCTGAGAGAAAGCCCCTAAGAAGGGTTCGTGGTTCCTGACTCTAGTTCCTGCCTAGGACAGAGTCGGGAACGTAGAGATGACCTCCTCCATGACGTGAGTGAGAAGAACTCCAGATGATTATCCGGTGGAAAAGAAATCTGTTGAGTTAGGACGTGCCTGTGGCTGAGCACAAGGTGAACGTGAGAAATCCTAAAAGTGTTGGGCACATCATCATGTGAATAGAAATGAAGATGATGTGATAGCCTCCTCTGAACAGCAGAGTTGACGAGAAGACTCCAGATGATTCTCCTGTCGGTGGCAGTGGGAAAGAAGATTTGTACAGTGGACATGTCTGTGGACGAGCACAGGTGAACGTGTGAAGACCTGGTTCATCTGTGTAATGCGGTGAATCAGAGTCATGGCATCGCTATGGATGTGCCCCTAGTGGATGAGCACTAGTGGGTGCATCAGATCCTTTGCTATATATTGTTCAAGAGTCAGACCTACCTGTAACCCTAGTTGTTATGAAGGGTACAGGTCAGCCCTACCTTATTGTGTCTAACAATAAATGTAAAAGATAATTAATATTAATATTAATTATTATAATAATAATAAAAATAAATAATATATCTAAGTGAGGTCGGCCATGTTGTGCCAATAGACACTTCAATTGATAGGACAAGTCTAATATAAGTAAAGGGAAATCTTCCATTGTAGACACACACCACACTTGTCAGTTTGGAAATTTCAGCAAGTACACTTCTTTGGCAAAAGCTGCGCACCTCTCTTGGGCGCTAGAGTTCTAGGGTTTTTGTGCACCTTCTTGTGTGCTAGGTATTTCTTGGTAAAGGTCTTTCTCTTGAAGATTATAGCAAAGGATTTGGCTGGGTTTTCTTCCCTTGTTGAGAAGGGTTTCCCAGGATACATTTTGTGTTCTTGTGCATGGTGCTTCTTCTTGTGATCTTGGTTGTTGCAGCATTTATGATTATGGTTAAATGATGAAATGGAATGAACTTCATGCTTAACCTAATGCTTATGAAAAATCAACACTCCCTTTGCCCTATGCGGCCCTCTTGAACCATCCATAAGGAAACCTAGAGATCAATGGCCTAGATCACTCCTAGCCATCTCTAATCAATGGGTGAGATCTTCTCACAAATATCTCACTTAGAAACCCACTTTGGGTTAAGTTTCCTAAGTTCACTTTATGTCCCTCAATTCACCCACAAAGTGAATTAATAGTTACTTTTGCCTTAAGTGACAAATTTCACATTTTTGACTTAAGATAAGTCAATGTGAAAATAGACATAAAGTACAAGGTACAAAGGGTCAAATATTTCCCTCTTGTGGTTAGAGACCCACAACCACAAGGGGACCACTTCTCAAGGTACACCAAAACTCAACAATGTGACCAATATAACATTAAAAGATAAGGTTAAAGCTAGGTGGTTCAACCACCATAACTTCCTAAGGGTGCTATAAATATGGAATATGAGAGGATGTATGTGGGAGAGTCTAGTATGTTATGCTTGTATGTAGTCAACAGAGGTCAGGTGAGCCCTCTATTGTTTGATTGTGGCAACATTAATAAAACACAATGTTTCATACTCTCTCCACTACACTTGTATATGCATGCACTCTAAAATCTAACATGATTTGGTAGAGAAGTTGGGAATAGCTGCATTAGTAATTCCATATCGATGTTTCAAACCACACTCAGGTTCATCTTCAGGATAAATGATTTGATCCTAAAGATGAACCTGAGTGCAGTTTGAAATGTCAATATAGAATTATCAAAGGCAGCCATTCCCGAAACTTCTCTACCAAACCATTCTTACTACAGAAGTTGGAAATCGCAAAAACTAACATGGTATCAAAGTAGGACGATCCAAACACTATGTCCAGATTGGAGCTGAAGTTCCTAGATGTCGAGGAAGAGAGAAATTCAAAGATGACCTTGTGAGAGAAAGAGACGAGATATCTAAATTGTTGTGAAGTTCTACAAAACAAAATATTTGAATTAAAAAACATGTAAAGTTTGCAATATTTAGTTTTTATAATTCCAAGGTTTTGAAGATAGCATGGCAGTGAAAAAGAATAACACAACATGACAAGAAAGATGAATATCAAATTCTTGCAAATGAATAGTTAATGTTTTCTCCTCTATCCTACACCAATGGAGATGGTTCTAGAAGTTTGTAAAAGATTGTGTGACCGTGCATGTAGAGACTGCTTTTGAGACATCAACATGAATAAAACTCAACATATCTACTATAGTGTTAGCAATGTTCTACAAGAAAAATGATCAAGTATATCAGATGCCATACACAATGGATGGATCTTAACAGTAAACATGACAATGAAATGAAAATGTCCAAAGACTAGGGATCTTAGAAGCTCCTCATTCATTGTTATACAATTGGTGTATCCTAGAAGCTCCTCATTCATTGTTATACAATTGACCAATCCTAAAAGCTCCTCATTCATTTTTACACAGTTGACCAATCCTAGAAGCTCCTCATTCATGGTCACACAGTTGACAAATCCTAAAATCTCCTCGTTCGTTGTTACTAAAGCAATAAACAAGGAAAACACAACTCCTGGTGAAAATCAATGTTGAGAAGAAGAGGGAAGCCCAATGTTTGCAGACACATGACCAAGCGCCTGCCATCTAGACATTAGGTTGAGAAACTCATGCACGGTGATCAAAAGAATCTACAGTTTGCCCAATTCTAAGTGACAATTTTCAAGTATTTTATTTCTTCAAAAAATTCAGGAAAGGTATTAAAAGAAAAATAACAATGGTTAAATGAATAATAGATATTTTGGACATACAAAATTTGGCATAAACATTTGGAAATTCAGAACTTGGGACATAGAGAAATTCAAATTTCTCATGGAAATTGAATAACTAGAAGGCCATGTGCACATGGCATTTTCAGAACAATTTGTGTTTTGTATATTATCAGGGCCTCTAGGGTATATGGAATTTGGTCACGAGTGTTGAAATATATTTGTCTAGTCAGTTATCTTGGTATTGGGCCAGGGATCATCTCAATAGATGTAAATAAGAAAACCAAACAACAATATTGTACCCCATAAGACAGTAAAAGTAAAGTAGTTTCCCCAAGTAAAAAATTTAAAAATATAATTTGCAAAGGTAGAAGTCACCAACCTTAAAGGTGTGAAAAAATAGAGAAACAGGCTCAACATTGAAGAAAATAAATTGAAGACATGTAATGCATCTAGGTTGCTCTGCTAGAGAATCAGCCACCATCACAGTTAGTTATCCAAATGACTCATTGGATGGTATTTAACCCATATGTGATCATCAAATCAAGTTTTGGATGAATGGTCTGCGGACTTATTGTCTTGGATGTTTAGTACTTAAAAGATAGCCTCTCTGCCAGGCTTCTTAAGAAGGAACATTTGAGTGGTTGTTCAATGATGGTTTCCTATATAAGTTCATAGCCCCAGTGCCAATTTTTTTATTCTACTTTCAAATATATGAGCAATGGCGAATTAGTGAAGTGTCCACCAATAGTAAGTTCTAGCGATAGCAATCATGGTTGCCTAGATGAGTTCATTTCCCTGATACCAAGTTGTGTATTCTACTTTCAAATATGAAAGCAATGGCAAACAAAAAAAATTAACACCAATGGTAAGTTCCAAAGATTGCAGGAGGAGAGTAGTTTTCATCAATTCCAAGTTTGTGTCTTTTGTGCTTAAGAGGGGTGGTAAGCAATTTATTATTAAGCGCTTTAGCATTATTGGTTTAGCTCTTGTTTGAAGAGGGGTGTCAAAGGAGCAAACAAAAAGGTACAATATTATGATAATGTATAACCATGTATTAATGTTGTAACATGTGACTACTATTAGTGCTAGTGGTTAGGTTGTATAAATGTTAGTGGTTTTTGTCCGTTGGGCTGTGCTCTAGCGGCAACTTGTAGCAGTTGTTGTGACAATAACCTAGGTTCAAATGTTGGCGGGCATACTCCTCCCTTGCATAGGGTTTACCAGATGTGGCTATTGATTATGTTGAATATTTATGATGTAGCCTTCAGGCAGATTATTAGTGTATGACACTAGCAAGGTACCAGTGAACCCTACTCTTCACTTAAGTATGTGAGAGTGGGTCAAGCTTAATTCTAGATTTACTATTCGTAAAAACCAAGTTGCTATTTTAAGAAAATGTTAGTGGTTTGTAACATGTGACCAATATAACAACAAATGATAAACTTAGAGTTAGAGGGTCAAACCTGTTGAGTTTTGGGTACCTTGGAAAGTGGTCCCCTTGTGTTTGTGAGTCTCTAAACACGAAGGGGGAGACTATTACCCTTAATACTTTACTTTATGTTCTAATTTCACTTTGACTTAGGAGATTTAAGTCAAAAGTGAAATATGTCACTTAAGTCATAAAGTGACAATTAATTCACTTTGTGGGTGAATTAATAGACATAAAGCAAACTAAGGAAACTTGAGAAAGTGGGTTTTCTAAGTGAGATTAATTCACTTTGTGGGTGAATTAATAAACATAAAGCAAACTAAGGAAACTTCAGAAAGTGGGTTTTCTAAGTGAGATTTTTGAGATTAAATCTCACCCATTGATTAGACTTGGCTAGATTGAATCGAGGCCATTGGTCTTTTAGGTTTGGCCAAAGAGAGGCTAAAGGAGGAAAAGGGTAAGGATGAGGCTCAATTGTGCACTTGATCACTTGAGAGATTTGGGTGAGGAGAAGAGGAGTGTGGAGAAGAGAGTTTGAGGGTTTGGAGAACACTTGGGCGCATTCTTGAGGAGAGGAGGGCGCACTAGTGTTGGAGCAAGACTTCTTGAGCATGGAGGGCGCAAGCTTCTATTGAGGGTGCATCCAATGTGATGGGCGCACTTGTTGGAGGAAGCACTCATAGAAGGGAGGCGCACTTGAGCTAGTGAGGGCGCAAGGATCCATGAAAGGCACAAGCTTGCTTGGAGGGTGCACACTAGGTGAGTGTGCACTATGGGTTTGAGAGGGTACAAAGAAGGAAGAAGGGCGCATGCAAGAAGGAAGGGGGCGCACCATTGTTTGGACAGGCTTGTGGAGGCAAGGAGGCGCACCTAGAGCAAGGGTGCAAGGCTTCTACACATTTGGCAGTCCAAGAGGAGCGCAAGCCTTCATCTAGCAGGCACATCTACAAGGAACTCCAAAGCATCCAAAGTTGGGTTGCTATTGTACCAGGTTCACTTGTATTTATTTCCTTGGTGTACTCATGCTTTGAGATCTCCAAATATATACATCCATCTCTAACTGGTTTTCCCTGGGGGGGGGATAGGGTCATGTTGACCAAAAACATGATGTGTTCTTTTGTCATGCATACTTAGTTATTTTCAGCCTAGTTAGTTGTTAAAAGACCCTAGAGTATTGTATGTTTTAAGGTTTATGCATGTGCTAACATCAGTTAAGAAAACACTTGCAAGGGCACCTTAAAAGAGCATCCAATCACAGTTTGAAGGCAGATTTAAAAGGGAAAATTATCAGACTGTGTGACTGTCCTAAAACAGTCCTGTAGCAGCCTGTGAGAAAGTCTTGAGTTGACTGTTTTGGACAGCAAGTTAACTGTCCAGAAACAGTGAGACAAAACAGCTTAAAACACCTTGAAATAAGTGCCTAACAGCAGGTCAAAAGACAGACCTGTTGGGCAGCCTTCTAGTTCCTCGAAAATCTTCAAAACCACCATAACTTCCCAAGGGTGCTATAATTATGTAACATGGGATCATGTACGTGGTAGAATGTGGTATATGTAAAGCCTGTATGTGGGAAAACCATCTCAGGTAACCCCTATCATATTATTGTTGAAGCATTTAATAAAATACAATGTTTCATAATCTCCCATCTATCGTGTTTCACTGGTATATGCATGTAGTATAAAAACTAACAAGGATGGATACTGATACAACAGTGTTATAAAAACTTTGAATGCAATACAACTGGACATGTGCATATATAGAAATAGACAATGTATATGTAAAATAATTGTTTTAAAATATCATATTCTAAATCAGATTCCATAGAAAAGGAAAGTTTGTAGCCAAATTAATCCTACAGACCCTACAAAACTAGTTTTAGGAAAAATGCAGGATCCAAAAAGGTTTTCAAAGATTCAAGTTGATAATAATCAGAAAGCCAACACCATATCCAAATATAAGTTTCTCGAGAAGGTACCTGAAAAAGGCTATAAAATAAGACTTTTACAAAGGCTTAAAAAAAGTAAAAAATGACAAACATGAATCCAAAGTAAAATCTAATCATAGAAGCTGAGACGGTCCAGACATCTAAGATGATAGAATACATCAGCAAAGACTCTTATTAATCTGGTAACTTCAAAACACCAAACCAAGTTTCTGTGGCAAAGCACATGTAAAAGCACCAATTACAACCCTCTTTTCTACATTACCTTGTTTCTATTCATGCCACCAATTGTAAATACTCCAACAGCATCCAACGCTGAAATAACTTTTTCCTGTATGCATTCATCATTTTAACAAAAAATATTCAATGCATTATGCATCCATTACAAAACATAGCAAATTTACAAGAAACTGTGAAATTTCACAATAAATTATAAAAGCATATATAAAACACGTAATAGCTGGATCCTCCATCTTGCATGCTGTCCTGAAACATGATATTCTCATAATTCTGCTAAAGATTAAATCAATTCCCCATATACAATTTCAAGATATCAGCATTCATATCAAATCTGACAGAAAGCAGTAGATGACCTTCAATGAGAAAATCACGTGTTCAGCTTATCATTAAATTTGCTCGATAAACTTATAATGGTTACACACCTCTTTCTAACTTAGTAATTATACCCCTCCACACAAGTTGTAAAGACTCAAGAAAAACTTTTAGAAGTCATTTATAGATAATGTATAAATTGCAAGTACGGTTAATGGCTAGAGCAGTAACGATAGAGGTGCAGGTGTGCCCATAGAATAAAGCTTTCAAGTTTTGTATCAATTTATCATGTGTTCAAGCCTGTTAAGGGTCCTGTTACACATCATATTGTATGAAGGTCTGGATGGTGATTTTCATCATATTTGTGGAATTTGTTGCTGGTGCCTTGGAGCTTTTGATGGATTTAGGTGGAGCGCTCACCTTGTTGGCACACGTGGTTTTGGCACATGTATTGATGGAGTATAACTACATTGGCATAACTTCCTAGAGTGCACTTCATATGGAGGATATTTTATTATTTGTTGGTGGGTTGAGGTGGCTCTATTGCACACTCTTCTAGGGCACACCTTTCCTAGGTGCTTTTTCATCATTATTGCATGGTTATTTCAGCTACAGTTGGCATTATTTCAGTTACACTGGAGCACACCCTCACCTCTGACTTGGCATTTTTATTATTTTATTTGGAGGTTGTTATGGAGGATTTTTTTTTAGGAGCACATTGCACTTGGAGAACCACACGTGGCTGTTGCATGCATTTACTTGTCTTACTTCTATATCTGGAGCTAGCACCTTGGAGGGTGCATTGTATGTGGACCAATTTAGAATTTTGACAGGGTAAAGACTTATTTTAGTGGTGTGCCCTCTCTATTTGGAGGATATTTAGCACACTACATCCTATTTTTAGAAGGGGCGACCTCTCTTGGAGAAGCTTGCATCCACATACCATTTGATATGGTCAAACATTGATTGAGGGTGGATCTAACAACATTATTATATTACTTGTTTGACTTGTCATGGAGTTAGTTAGAAAATAATGTATTTTATTGTAAGAGAGAAGATAATGTAATTTATTGTAAGAGAGAAGAGACTCCCTCTATAAAAAGGAGCTTTCTCTCCATTTGCAAGGGTTTAAGATTGAGGAGCTCTCCCCTTGGGCTACATTGTACATCATATTGGAAAGCTTAATGGAAGATTGGAAGTATCGCTTCTAGTTTATGTGAGGATTGACGTTTTCAATTTATTCACATGTTGTTTATTGTTGTAGAAAACCCTTGTAACTTGTTTTCAAGGCCTTGTAATGGAGTATCTACCATTTGGATGATGTGCTGTGAGAACTTAATCCCTCTTATGTTCATTGTTGTTATATTAATCTTGCATCTAAGTTCTCTAACAAACTAGGTTGTTGCTTGAAATAATATAACGTCACCTTCGTAACATAGTTTTAGAGTAGCACCACTAGCTGTCCAAGGATAATTTTCTGCATTAAGTTTCAACAAGCTGAGGTTGATTTGTGGCATGCATAACAGCCCTTATTTGCCAAACATATTCAAGCATTAACCCTCTTAGATCCATACTTCTTTGACTCCACTTCGCCCAAGATTTGGTAGGCACTAGTCTTGGGGCTTTCCACCTATACTACAAGCACTTGTGTTGTTAAGGCTTACTCTTCAAACATGACCTAGAGCCCCCACTCAATAGCCTTAGCAATCCTACTTAAGGATACCCCGTTGTGTTGGAGAAGAGCCAACCTAAAGAGAGAGGAAGAGTTACTACGGTGACAGTGGGTAACCTTCCTGAGTTACGCAAAGCTAGTACTTTGGTGCTTGGGACTTTACACTTTGTGGGGGCTAGATTTTGGTGTAACAGATCATAAAGCTCAACATAGAAGTAAACCATAAAGGTAATTTTTGAGAAATACTTGAAGGCTTGGTTTTTAGGAACCTTGAAATGGGGTAGATCAGAAAGCAGTATTACGATTTTACTACACGAACACAACAATATCAGTTCCATAGTCTATAAAAGAAGGGTATTCTTGTCATCAAAAGGCTTCATAAGTCTAACAAGGGCACAGTCAAAGCCAATAACACATTTAGTACAAACGATTAGCAGTAAATGAGACTTTTTTCTTGTTACGAATTATAAATTCCCAATCTCCACTGATTGAATGTATGACTGACTGCATGCCTTCTACAACCTTGGACTTAGAGGAACTTAGTCCATGATAACTCCAACAAGAAAGTATTGACATTAATATAGAATGTTATTAGGGTTTACCTTGGGTTTTGTTAACCCCCAGTTGTACTTGTGCAACCGGAGGGTTAAAATCCAGTGAGGTTTTATCACACCAATTCCATTGTAGGTGCATCTAGACATTGACATTGATCAAAGCTCATTCCAAAGTCAGTTTCATCATATTCTAGGTAACTATTTTTTTAGCAGTTTGTCTTTTCCCAGTATCCAAAGATCCAGGGGCCCTCGTGTCAAAAATGATTGCATATTCTCGATCCTTGTAAAAGAGCAAGTCTAATGAGACTGCTTTAGCTTGTCGAAGATTATCATTGTTTTTTGCTTTTTGTTTTTTTAAAGGATAGACTGATGCTCCATCTCTACATAATCATTGATCAGTCGTTCTTGCTTTTTGTTGTTTTCTTTTCTAGAGGAATATTGCTTCTTGGGCACATCTATAATTATCAGTTTGTATGTATGGCGGGTACAGGTTGAATGTCTCGGTTCCGAGCATGTAGTGGAGGAGTGGTTCAAGGATTCTGGTGGGTGAAGAGTGATGAGTCAAGATCAGTGTTGTGCAAGTGGATTTTCTCCTAGGGTGACCATGTGGTAGCTTGGTGGAGGATGTCCATTTTGCAAGAGAAGACTAAGTTTGACTCATGTCAAAACCCTAATTCGAGTGCCTATGTTTAGGCTCATTCTTGCCAAGTTTGACTTTCCAAAACTTGATTCCATTTGCTAAATTTGACCATTCCACAACCTAGTTGGACCTCTTGGGTATATTTGGCATGTGCTAATTCTATCTAGCCTAAATTTAAGCCTTAACTAAAGTGTTTTATACCCTAACTCGCCTATGTCATTTTTTATTGGCAAACATGCCAAGTTACCATGTTATTTTGTCAAGAAAAGCTTTAAGCTCAATGATGAAGACCGATTCTGGGGTAGCAAGGATAGAGTTTTCAATGATTTTGATCCTTGTACCTGTGGGTTCTTTGGCCCACGAAATGGACTGAAATGCGTCCATGGCAACAATTAAAAACTTCTCAATCTCCCTTCACCTACACCCCGGATTTCAATGGCACTCTATATTTCCAAAATCGTACCATGAAGTTCATAGCAACTTCATCCTTTCCTCCTCGATCTTTGTATATCCAAACCAGATCGCATGGCTCGGTCCTCTTCCACCAGCACTACTTCTCGTCCAATCTCTATTGCGTGAAGTTCATAGGAACTTCACCATCTTGTGCGGGTCTCGTGCTCTTTCCTAGCAACTCGTTGTTCTCAGCTCCAACGCTCAACTATTAATCGTAGGCCCCTCTTAACTCCTTCGGAGCCTCATCACTAGGCCACCGGCCACACTTCCGCTGCGTACTCTGATCCGGTTAAACCTGCACAAACTCAATTTAACCTTAACATTTTCTTGATCGTTGATCTATAATGATCAACGATCAGATCTCCTCTACACTCACACACATTCGGATTCATGACTTCACACAGAAATTCACACAAGTGACAGGAAAATCAAAGATACATGAAACACCAGGTTACACACGGATTTTATTACAATCGAGCTCGAATAAATTTACATGCTGCAGCCTCACTCTGGGCCTGTTCGTCCTCTTGACTTGCTATTATATTGTGCACCCCTAGCTGCTCTCTTAAACACCCATACGCTTATAAATACAAAGAACAATAGAAACATTGTGGATCATTTCAGATCCACAATCCTTTCCTAAAAATCTCTAACTACATGCCCAAAGACAGCAATTTCGTAACAATACACACAAAATTTGAGGAAAATCATATCCTCTTGGCCACGCATTCGCCTTCTGGAAGTTTCAAGATTTCCACTTTGATTAGGGGGGATTTATGCTCCTGCATCACTCAAGATTTATCCAATTATTTAGCATGAGAATAAAGGCCAACTCCACAAAAGCTAAAAGAATTAAAGTAGAAGGGTTTAAACAATTTTGTTTGCATGGAAAAACATAAAGGCTAGAAAAGGTTTCAATACAGCAGTTTTAGTATGTCTTTTAGACCAAAGAAAACAGCCAGCAAATTACACTAAAGGGGAGCCAGCATATTAAAGAAAAAGACAGCCAGCAAATTAAAGGAAAGACAGCAGGAAAAGCAGGAAAATTCTTCCAAATCAGCAAGTAAACTCAGTTGGCAGCCATGCAAAGAATGACAAAAAGTGGCATGGTTTTTTCTTGCTTTCCTCCACAGGTAATTAGGGTGATTTATCCTCCATGCAGTGGTTGGTTTTCTGTATATGCAGAAGGAGCAGACAGAAAGGGGGTTAGACAGTATTCCTTTAGAACAGAATCCAGATTGTAGCAGCAGACGACTTCTTCACTCTTCCATCCTCCAGACCTTAGACCACTACCTCCACTGCAAGCAAGGAGATCCATGGCAGCCTGTCACTTATGACAATGATGCAATCAATCTCTTGGGTGATATGTGATTTGCTACGATTATGCTTTGTTCTATCTCTTTGAACCTATTGGATGTCATTGATTAAGTTGTTTTGCAGTGTTATGGTAGTTTATGGTGCACTTATTTTGAATATTCTTCACCTAAGACACACATTCACTTCACTCGTTTCCATTAATCTACTGTTACTAATTGTCTGTAGGGTCTGATATCAACCACTCTTAATTTTATTTAAATTCATCCTCGTTTTTTACTGCTTATTGGCAGCTCAAGAGTCAAGAGTGAGAGTTTTTTGTGAATTAGAGTTTACACAGATCAGTTCATTTGATAACAGCATACAACACCTAGGGACACCCCCGTGAAACTGGAAAAGCACCAGTTCGAACAGAGAGGCAGCCATTATTAGGCAGGTCAGCTGGTGCAGATTTGCGTGATAACAAGTTTCGGGTAAGGTTGAGGTAATGTCTGTAAATAACAGTGATTCAAGATTGGAATGGATGCATTTATAGTTATACCCAGGGAATCTCCCACGTTATAACAAAACCCTCAGCAGATCAAAACCCATAACTAGGCCAAATCCAATTCAAATTGTTTTCAACGTGGGAAGCTCAAATCTTTTTCACGTTTCAGTCTGTATCAGCATTCCCAGACAATGGGCAGTATCAGGACTTTTAGAATCCTTGGTGTACCAAGGCTCTTCTTTGGCACAATACAATGTAACCTCATTCTGCTTCTGATCCACCACCCCTTAGCAATATCCAACTAAAATATAGCACATAACATTATATTTCAGATCTAAGAATATGATACAAATGCAGGCACTTGTTCCCATACATTCAGCCTGTAACAACAACGCTCACTATTAAACATTTCAAGTCTATCAAATAATATGTAATATCTGATTCCTAGGGATTCTTTCTTTGTCAAAGACTCAAAACACGACCTCCCTTCATTTGCCTCCTTAAGTACCACCCCTCATCCCTATACAAGTTAACAACCAATATAGCACATGGAATTGTATTTGAGAACTAACCATGCGTTCACCAGGTGTTGCATCAAATGCCTGGCCACTAAGAGCACACAATGATAGTTTAAAAGTAGATTTGAAGTTCATCATTATTTCTCTTAACACACACAAAGATGACAACCATGGCCAACTAGACTAGATCATGCAACCAATCACATATGTCTAACCCATAATGGCAATGCTCACCATTAAGTAATGTGGAGGCTATCAAACCACATGCAACATTTAGTTCCAAATGACATTTTTGACACGATAAATTTGCTTCTAGGATGTCACCTTCATTCGTATCCAAGTGAACATGCAATACTGAAGATTGCATTGTAATTCAGACCTAAATATATGTTCAACGAGTAACATATCAAGTGAAGAACAACAACACACAAAGTAGAATATCAGGGTCATCGAGATTTCCCCTAATGCACACAAGAATGACCACCATAGCCAACAAAACTGTCTCATGCAACCAATCTCATAGTGTTAGATTTTAGGGTAATTTTAAAATTAGCAGTCTCTTTTAATTTCAGTGCTAGAACACCTTAGATCTTAATCACAAACAGAGATAACAACATAAGGAAATATAGATCTATGACAGACTAAAACAGTAGAAGAAGGAAACTTCAATTCATAAACAATAGAACACAGATCATAACAGTGATCTAAAAGCCTCTAAGTATAACAGCAGAGATCTATAATCTAACAGATCTATATCAGTAGATCTACAACAGATCTCTATTTTATTTTGAAGCAAACAGTGATGCAAACCCTTTCAAGTGTAACAGCAGATCAAGCAAACAGTGATGCAAACCCTTTCAATGTGTAACAGCTGATCAAGCTAACAATGATGCAAACCCTTTCAATTTTAACAACAGACTGAACACAATTCAACAGTGATATAAGGCTTCTTTTTTCTATATGACTGTGGTTAAACAATAAACAAAGAAGATCACTTAGATTCCTTGGCAACTCAGATCTGAACTTTTTAGAAGAAGCAATTTAGGACATACCTGGTACCAACTTTACCTGTGAAGATGGTACACCACCACAATAGAAATAGGTCCTGAGTGTCATGCTCAGTTAAAGGTTCAGTTCAGATCTATTTGAGATCTTTATGCTAACGGTTGAAGGAAGATTTCATGCCACAAAGTCAACAGGTTATAGGATAGACACCACAGATTCAAAACCCTCAAAACACTTTCCAGATCTGGAAGTATTCTAGAGTATACACCCTAGCCACAGCAGTGAGCTCTTATAACTCATACACAACAGCTATATCAAGCAACAGGTAGCTGGGAGAGATTAGGCACCTAGAGAGAAGGTGTGGCAGCCAGATAACAAGGTATGCGGCACTCAGCTATACCCTCAACAGGTATAGCTGAGTGCCGCACACCTTGTACTGCAATGAACACTTCCTCAACAGGCCGTGGCACTATACAGAAGAGGATCAAGACTGCAACAGCAAGGTAGAACAGAGGCCACAAGCTCCAGGGACAATAGACACAAGGTATGCCGCACCAAGATCACAGGTCTACTACAAAACTGAGGCCGCAAGGTATCTCCACGCTATGACAATAAGACAATGTGTGTAGTGTAGGAGTAGGGGAGGATCACTTAAATAGTAGATAGGGCTAGATTTGAGGCGTGCTGCTAGGGAGCAAAGTAAGGGTCAGAGTTGGATTATAATAAAGAAGTCAAATGTTTAAATTCAAAATTTAATCATGTGACAAAAGTCATAACAAAAATAAAACAAAAGCCCACAAGAAGGGTAGAGGTTTACAAAGCCCATAACCAAAAGCCCACAACAAAGGGTGAGGGGGTTTTACAAAGCCCATAACCAAATAAACAATTAACAAGATGGCATTACTCATTCCTTCAAATCATATGGTGAACCTGTGACTTTATCATCCTTTGCATATGGGACTTTATCCCTCTTGTGGTTATGTCCTTCTTCAAGGAAGGGTCATGTACCATCAGTTTTACACCAAGGTCAGAGAACAAGGAACAACCCATACTTGGAGCATGAGCACCCTGGAACATGTTCAGGGGCCCTAGACATGTCTAGAGTCTTTATCATCTTGGTCCCAGACAGAAACCCAATACCCAGGGCATGGGTACACCACAGATCAGGTCGGGGGCCCTAGCTATATCTAGGGACTTCAAATGTGGTCCCGGACCAAGACTCCCATGCCCAGGGCATGGTTACCCTGGACAGTCAGGGGGCCCTAGGCTATATCTAAGTCTTCAATCTCTTAGTCCCGAGACAAGGGAACCTGTCTGGGCATGTGTGTACCACAGACCCGGTCGGGGGCCCTGTTATATCTAGGGTCTTCAATCTCTAGTCGACCAAGGAGGAGCAATGCAGGCATGGAGTGCCTGAATCGATCCGAAGGGCCTAGACATATCTGGGGACTTCATCAATTTGGTCCCAGACCACATGCCCCAGGAGTGCACTGTGGGCCATAGATCTCGTCTAGGGTCTAAGCCATCCTCAAGAGAATGGCTCACCGGCTAGCTGCATGTAAATTTAACACATAGACGCAACCTACAATGGCAACACTGAATATTAAGTACCACTGAATATTAAGTACTACCAAGGCTATCCAACCAATATCTAGTTCCTACGACATCATAGCATATTTGTGCATTAATCAAGAAAACTTGGTATGATTTCTAGGATCACAAACCTTAATTAAAACCCTAAGAAGCACAAAATATGAGTTTTTGCCTTCATTAATATTTAATCATAGGAATCATGTTACAATAAGGGGCCCTAGACATATCTAGGGACTTCATCAATTTGGTCCCAGACCACATACCCCAGGAGTGCACTGGGGGCCCTAGATCTTGTCTAGGGTCTTAGCCATCCTCCAGGAGAATGGCTCTCGCTGCTGCATGTAAATTTAACACATAGACGCAACCTACAATGGCAACACTGAATATTAAGTACCACTGAATATTAAGTACTACCAAGGCTATCCAACCAATATCTAGTTCCTACGACATCATAGCATATTTGTGCATTAATCAAGAAAACTTGGTATGATTTCTAGGATCACAAACCTTAATTAAAACCCTAAGAAGCACAAAATATGAGTTTTTGCCTTCATTAATATTTAATCATAGGAATCATGTTACAATAATGCAAACTTGCAACCACACTCATACAAGAAACTAATATCCAATGTAAACTTTATATACTTGTGCACATCTGAAAACTATGGATCATATTCAACCCTAGATAATTTGACCCAGGATCTAAGGCCAATGTCAACCTTCTTAAGGATTTTTTGTTGCTTTTTCAAGCCTGTCTTATCCAGTGCAATAAAAGGCGCTACAAAGGAAAAATTGGTGTCCAATCTACTATAGTTGCCTATTTTTGCACAATGCTAGATAGTTTTAAGGACATATTGGTAACCTAATTATTGCTAACCTAATTATTGCAGTTGTCTCTAGCTGCACACCAAATCAAAGTTATGTTTGCTTAGCCTTTGTCCTCTGTTAAATTTACATGCAGCAGCGAGAGCCATTCTCCTGGAGGATGGCCAAGACCCTAGACGAGATCTAGGGCCCCCAGTGCACTCCTGGGGTATGTGGTCGGGGACCAATATTGATGAAGACCCTAGGTTTGTAACCAGGG
>SNQJ01S0014063.1:244040-274570 GCA_010110895.2 Picea sitchensis
TAGCTTTATTTGTTTAAGATCAGAGTTCTATTCTACTCTACTGTCACTTCCCTATATGCTGTTCTGTACATCAGATCTAAAGGTAATTTGCTTTGAATTTTAAAAAGAGACTACTGTTTTCTTCTTACCCTAAAATTCTAACATCCTCTAAAAGAAAATGCACTGTGGTCCATTTGAATGCAACCCAAAGTACAGTAAATGTAAATCTCTTTTCCTATATATACTACTGCTGCCAACTGTCCTTTAATGGTACTTTTCAGATTATAATCATATAGTTATTGTTATTTATAGTGTAGGATAAATTAGCTTAATTGTAGTCCCAGGTTGATTGGTATGCATGCGAGTGCTTGAATGAGATTTTGCATGATTACTATTGGCTACTTGACCAGTTTTAGGATTACTACATTTTCTGTATAATGGCTACATTTTGTCAAATAGACCAGAAAACCATGTTAAAAGACAGCCAGAAATGTATGATTATACACAGGACTGTAGGATATAAATAGCTTAAAAAATTGGACAGTATTCACATTACAGGAACAGGGTCTCTATGTACCAATGTTCAGAATCCATAATAATTGACTGACTTTCTGTTGATAGGTTATAACATCGATAAATGGATTGCTGGGACTGCCAAAACCTTCCTTGCAATAAGGCGGCAAGGCACTATTTTTGCCCTTTAAACTCTCACATTACCCAACTACATGCAAATAGATTTCTTAACTTGATTGTCATTCCTGAAAGTTGACACCCTTTCGGAAATGAACCATGCAATTTCTGTGCATTCTGAATGTCTGTGCTGATAAATGCATTAAGACAACTGAAGTCCCCCAGGGTTTAATGACAAATTACAAAACTATACATGTTAAATTCTTAAATCTACCCAGCGCACTATCCAAGCCTGTAGCATACATTTGTAAATGTGTGTGCTAATCCTATAGAGTAAATGAAAAACTGGGAGATGATCATCAAGCTGCTTGAGAGATAGGGCTTGACAATAATGTAAAAAGTACACTTATCAGTATTTCACTTATATGATCTCCTACGTATTCCTGCATAGACACTCCTTTTGTGTGTGGGACTGTTTGAGAAAACATGCTATAAATATATAAATGTCCTGAGTAGGGTTAAATCAAGGACACTGTACAAGACTTTCATAGCAGAATAATTAAAGTACACTAAAGATTATCTGTTCTCAGAGAAGTCCAACTAGTAAAAATAATAAAGCTCATGAGAAAAGACTAGTCATAGCTATAAATCTGGAAAAGAAAGGGGATATGTCCATACCTCACTATCATCATCCAGAACCCTTGCAATTAGATAGAGATCACAGCCTTTTGCAATCTCCAACAGAACATCCACAACCGTAGGCCTTACAACAGCATGCTCCTGTCATTATGCAAAAATCACTAGTGTCTGGACTCTGTCCATATCTCAAAAAGATGTGGCCCGATAAATGAGCATACAAAGTTAAAGTATATATACCAGCAGTTCTTCCGGAGTAGACTCCTCAAGTACCACACCAAGCAACTGGCATGTAATCTGCATATGGTCAAAATTACACAAAATAATCAGACAAATACATATTTCTGATAATTTAAAACCATGGATTGTTTTATTAAAGAGATATTTGTCTTGTTTCTTACAACTCATCCAACTATGAGAACTGGAAGAAGATTGCCATAACTGGGAATGCCTCCAAATTTTCCTTTGAGCAATGCAAATTAAATTATCTCTTCGTTTTTAGAAATGGGAAAAAGTCATCTAGAACACTCCAAAACTGTCATTGTGGCACATATTCATAAATATATTTGGCTACAAAAGATCAAAATCACAACGAACTAGGTGGAAAAGAAGACTAAAAAATAATACCAAAACATAATGGGAAGCATTTTCAATTTTTGAACATGTGACAGAATAAAAACAGAAACTTTTTTTTTTGGTCAACAGGGTCTTGGTTCGATGGTTAAGGGACTGGAGTCTGGACCTGTGCTGGGAACCAGCCACACCCCTGAATTCAGTGCTAGAGTGAGCATATCTAGATAATCGAATAATATATCTGGGCAGTGAGAAACTTCAATTGTCTCATTAACAAAATGTTTTCCTTGCTCACTTGCAATCAGTAGAAGGCAAGCAAACTTCGTAATCAGTCTCTATAATGGGGACATTGGTACCAATATCAGAGCAAATGTTGCAAGATTACCAAACTATCTACATGTTCCCATAACACCATCCATATGAGAAAAAGTATAGCTACGATGCCTCTAAAAAATTCAAAAATAATGAGCATACAAGTAAAGGGTGGGGAGGCTAATTAGACTAATTTTAATTGGGAAAATCAATAAAAGGATTAAAATATGAAATGAACTCTACATGCTAATGACAACAGCAGGTGTGCCATGCACAATGACAGGCCACACATGTATTTGTGTATGTATGTATGCCCTAATAGATAAATTGGGCAAATGTGTGTCCACTACAATCTACAACCAATTTGGTGTTTGCTCACTTGATAAAAAATTCAGTTGCAGTGATAATATCTCTTACTCGAGTTTGCTTAGCTTGCATTAGAAATGGCCCAATTAAATCAATTGTCTACATTTCGAACAGGATTTGTGTGAGAATGGGATTCAAAGGCATCTCATCCATTTTTTGATGGCCTTCCCATAATCATGTTCATCTTTGAATTGTTAAGGTAAATATCAGATGATAATGGTCAATTAGATATTAGACATATGCATTAATAAAGTTACTTCAACTTTAGGTTATTTTATGCTTTTATGCTTTATTTCACTTTTGTGTGTTTCTCGATCTATCTAACATTCATAAAGTTGATTGATTCGACTAGATTGTAATCCTTTTATAAGAAAGTGTAGTCTCATTAATTAATGCAATCTTGGTTTCTTTTATGTATTAGTGTTATCATGATATGGTATCAAATCCTAGGAGTCTGAAGCCATATCAAGAGTCTGGGCCTTTGAAAAACAAGGTTTCCACTCTTGCGACTTTAGCAGTCTAGATGCCACAGAGTTTGTGCGAACGCGAAGACCTGGGGACTGCTGCCAACAAAGACAGATCAAGGGATTGCCAGCATGACACATCATTCGAAACCAAGATCAATTGATTTTTGGTTTTAAAAGCCAGGTTTGAAAAGTTTTGATTTTAAAGCCAAGTTTTAAAGAAAAAAAAAAGACAGATCAAATCGATTTTTTGAAGGAAAAACCATACGGACTCATCTGTACAATTGTACAGCTGCCATCCAGCTGTCGTATCTCAATCGCCAAGAAGATTTCCAGCTCACACATTACTGTACGGAGCCATACGCCGACAAAGATCAGCCACACGTGAGCCGTACATCGTCAATTAGAGCCACCATAGTGAAATTAGACAGTACGAGTACGGATTGAATTGTAGGGACGCCGTAGGGAGCAAAACGGCATTGTACGGAACAGGAATTCAGTCACCATTGAACCATACAACTGTACAAAACAGGAATTTCAGCCACCAAACAGAAATTTTGACTGTACAGATGCATACGAAGCTGTACGGCCTGTTTTCATTGAAATTTCTGAGATTTTTTTACAATTCACATGATTTGGGAGCAGATTGGATCTATTCATGCTTGTACTGTTGCCCAAATTTGAAGATCTGGAAATTTCTGCTGCTGATTTGTTGTTTTTCAGCAGATCCAAGGAGAAATTAAATGTTTTGGTGCTGTTTGAAAACAGATTTCTCAAAATCTGCATGTTTTGGGGCTGTTTTGGGGTAGAATTATCATATATATGTGTGTTTTTCAGCAATACGTGGCTGCTACAAGTGTTTAAAGCCAATATCTAGGTGTTCTCACTCAGATTAAGGGATGAAAGAACAGGTATTTTCAGCATTTTACTCTCTCTGTTAGATTTTGTAGCTCGGAGGTACTTCTGCATTGGCAGTGCCCAGCATGTAGAAGAGACTGAGCAAATTTCTCTCTTAAGTGACTTTATAAAGTGTTTTTATAAAGTGATTTTATGAAGTCAAGTTGAGCCTTTTTATTTTAATGGGTAAAAGTGACTTTATGGGTATGTGGATCACTTAAGTGATTTAAGTGAATTCAACGGACGATTAAGTCACAATGGTTGATCTCAAGGGGGCAAGATCTAATCTTGACCATCCATCTCTTGGGAAGACCAAGGGTTAGGGCAGTTACACATTAAAAATGCATAAAGGCAGCATTTGAGAGAGGAAGGGTGCACTTTTGAGGAGAGCTTGGAGGCAAACTGAAGAGGCACGATTTTAAAGGTGTTTTGCAGATAGAGGACCATATAGCTGAGTTCTGTACCTTACTGTTGAATCTGGGCACAAAAATCAAGGTGACACTTGCTATATTTCTGTTGTACATGACCATACAGTTGCACAGAAATCGAGGCAGCTTGTGTGGGCACAGAAATCGAGGATTTTTGTGCTGATTTAGTGAGATAAGTGACGGTATTTAATGCTGATAATTTTTGCTGCTGTAACAAGAAGAAGAAGCAGGAACCAAAGGTATCAGCATCAGCTGAGGTTGCTGAGTTCACAGAGAAATTTGAGAGGGAATTTTCTCTGATGACTGGTCCTTTAGGAAGTCATTGTCCAGTGTTCTTGAAGCGTGGTTTGTGGACAGTGGAGTTTCTCGGCATATGACGGGAATGAGGTCAGTGTTCCTTAGTCTTTCAAAAATAGACTCAGACTTCTTTGTGGATAGTGGGGCCGGCTCACAGCATGCTATGAAGGGGTTTGGAAGTGTTAGATTCCAGCTAGAGTCAAGGGGATTTCTGGAAGTGGCCGAGGTGTTGTTTATTCCAGAGATGACAGTAAACTTCCTCTCAGTGTCAGCTTTGGAGATTGATGGACTTGGAGTTGTGTTCTTCTATGGACGTGTGTTTCTATATCCAGAGGGAGCTACTCCAGACATAGCAGTATTGCTTGGTGTCATGCATGAGAGATTGTACAGGTTGTTGGGACAGCCTGTGATTGAATCCAATGGATTCCTAGATTCAGAGTCTGTGTCGGAGAGTGGGCAGGTTGCACGGGAGAGAGAGTTGATACCAGGGACTCAGTCCTCTTCCAGTACTCTCAGAGGACTCAACAGGTATGACTTGACACAGATGGATGCTCAGGAGAGTGTGGAGACTCCTAGGAGCATGTCTTCAGTTCATAGATCAAGGGAGGTAGCAGCAGAGGCCTCCAGTGCAGTGGGAGCAGAGGCTTCTAGTTCAGAGGGAGTAGTTACAATAGCGGATGAGATGATGGAGCTGGAGACAGATTCTAGTGGAGGTACCAGAAGTACCTCCCTCCCTAAGAGGAGTGTTAGATTTTGCAGCTCGGAGGTACTTCTGCATTGGTGGCACCCAACAATGTAGAAGAGACCGAGCAAATTTCTCTCTTAAGTGACTTTATAAAGTGTTTTTATAGAGTGACTTTATAAAGTGATTTTATAAAGTCAAGTTGAGCCTTTTTATTTTAATGGGTAAAAGTGACTTTATGGGTATGTGGGTCACTTAAGTGATTTAAGTGAACTCAACAGACGATTAAATCACGATCGTTGATCTCAAGAGGGAAAGATCTAATCTTGACCGTCCATCTCTTTGGAAGACCAAGGGTTAGGGCAGTTACACATTAAAAATGCATAAAGGCAGCATTTGAGAGAGGGAGGGTGCACCTTTTGAGAACTTGGAGGGAAGGTGAAGAGGCACGAATTCCAAGAGAGTCTTGAGCTGAGGAAAAGAGTTAGCAACAAAGGGAGTTAGCACACATCCCTAGGAGAGGATAGGCACGCATTCCAAGGATAAAAGCTTAGCTTTTAATCAGTCTGTACAGTTGCTACAGGGAGGTCATACAGCAGTTAATATAGGTCGTACAAGAAGGATACAGGCACAGAAATCGAGGCTAGCTTTGGCATGATTTTCTAGGTGGTTTTGTTGCTGTAAAATCCGTACAGAAGTGTATTGTACAGAACAACAGCTCTCACGCACATATTTTGAGGCAGTTTTGGAGCTTGTGCTGACTGTAGAGGGCTGTACAACAGAGGCACGTTTTTCAAGACAGTTTTGGCATTGTTTTCGAGAAGGACATTGTGCTGGGAGACTGAGATAAGTGACTGCATTTATTGTTGATAATTTTTTTGTTGCTGTAAATCAGAATTTTTCCTATGAGCTCAATAAGAAGAAAATCTCCTTGACTGGTTTTCCCCTTGTGGGTTTTTTCCAGGGGCATTGCCCAGAAATTTTTCTTGTGCCAAATGTGTTTGAATGTTGTTCGTTGTTCATTTATTTTCCACTGCTAAGTTTCAGATTGCTTAGTCAATGTATTTCTGCTCAGAAAGTATAGTAGAATGTTGATTTAATTAATGCATTATTGTTGATTTTATTGGAGGTTGAAATCTGATTTGTGACTAAGTGTTTGGGGCCAGATTATTTTATTTCTTAACACTTTCACTATATATTTCTGCACTTCGTGATTTCTACCAATGGCCTCTTTATCCAACATCATGTTGGAAGGCAGCCAGAGGTTCTCTAGAACTACAATACGTGCAAGCAACATATGTCGGCCATATTTGAGTACAAGTGCTTGGTTGATATTGTCCTTGGTAAAAATACCCAACCGCAAGCTACGGTTAGAGACGAAGACAAGTTTGATGAGCAAGACAGAGAAGCAGTGATGCTGCTTAGAAATGTCTGTGATGGATGAAATGCTTCTTGCGATCTACACAGGAGAAACTTCAGTAGGGATTTGGAAGCATTTGAGAGAGTTGCACGAGACTTCGGACAAAGGCAAAGCTTTCTTCCAGAAGAATATGCTGTTTTCAATCATGATAGATGAGAGTGCATCCTTGCACGAGCATTTACTCAAGATCAAGAATATCAGAGAACAGAAGTCCAACATTGGTCAGAAAACGTAAGAGGAGGATATGGTGGTAATTACGTTAAAAACCCTACCACATACCTATGAGCACTTTATTGAAACCCTAAACATCACCTCTACGAATGTTGACCTGAAGTTTGATGCGTTATGCAATAAGCTCTTACAGCAAGACAGATGGAAGAAACAATTTGATAGTAGCACTAAGGCAAAGGGTTTAGAACATGCCTTTGTAGCCAATGTCAAGGGAAAAGGAAAATGGGCAAAGAAGAAAGGTCAAGGCAGTGGTGAAGATGGAACCAGGAGTCAGAAGAACACCACATGTCACTATTGTGGCAAGGTGGGCCATATGAAGAAGCACTGCAGAAAGATGTTGGTTGATCAAAAAACCAACCAGGGAGGGCCTCAGCAGAAGGCTCATGTCGCAAAGCATACAGAGGAGAACGAGCCAGTTTTCTATGCATTCATGGCCAAGCGGCTAGCAAATTAGTTCAAATCCTTCGCTTGGTACATCGATTTAAGTGCATCACAACATTCATCAACACGCAAGACTAGTTCACAAAGTACACTGCGTGTTCCATTGAGGATCCAGTGATCTTCGACAGTGGGGAAAAGTACACAATAGTTGGAAAAGGGAATGTGCAAATTTCATTCGGAGGGAAAATGTTGATTTTCCTTAATGTGTACTATGTGCCAGGCATGGAACTTAATCTACTATCAATTAGTCAGATTATGAGACACTAGCCCCAACTAGATGTTAACTTTAGCAATCACAAGTACTACATAGTTGAAAAGGAGACTAAGAAGACCATTGCTTTTGGTGTGGGGGATCATGGACTGTTCAGACTAGTTGTCATTGTACAGATCAGGGAGCATGAATTGGCAACAAAGACTGCATCAGACATCAATACACTTTGGCATCAATAGTATCGGCACCTAAACTTGACCTACCTCTCTTAGTTGGCTAAAGAGAATCCAGTACATGGACTCCCTGATATCCAACAAGAGATATAGGATGTTTGTGGAGCTTGCTAGGTAGGGAAGCAATACATAATGTCATTTGATGAAGGACAAGCTTGGAGAGCAAACAGAGTCCTTCAACTAGTTCATGTAGATTTTGTGGACCAATGAACACAACATCCATCACTGGTGCCAGATATTTCCTTCTTTTTGTTGATGACTATAGTAGGAAAATATGGATGTATTATGAAGTTGAAATCTTAAGTGTTTAATGAATTTCAAAAGTTTCAAGCATTAGTAGAAAGAGCCAGGTAGTCACATTACCACTCTTAGGTCTAATAATGGTGAAGAATTCTATTCCAAAGAATTCAATAACAACATGGGATAAAAAGATAGTTCACTACACCCTACACTCCACAACAAAATGGAGTGGTTGAGAGGCAAAGCCACAATATCACGGAGATGGCCTGATGCATGATGGAAAACAAGTGTGTTCCCAAAAAGTTTTGGGCTAAGGTAGTATACCTACTAAATAAATCTCCAACAATGGTGGTGAAGCAAAAGACCCTAGAGGAAGCATGGTCAGGGAGGAAACCCAAAGTTAGTCATCTTAAGGTGTTTCGTTCAATTGCATATGCCTAAATTCGAGATGAGAAAAGAACCAAGTTAAACCCTAAGAGCGAGAAACCGATGATCAAAAGGTACATGGACAATCATAAATCTTACAGGTTGGTTGATGTTGACACCAATCAATTGAGCTTTAGTAGAGATGTCGTAGTTGACGAGGAAGCCAAACCTTTACAAGCTTCCAAAGTTCAAGATTACCGCAAAGTAGCCAATTGTGGTTAAGGATTCAAGTGTCAAGCTTCTAGGATCTCCACCTGAGAGCGGGGGAGATTCTAAGCATGAGGAGTCTTCTAAGTTGGTAATCTCTGATGCAAACAATCCAAATCAACATTCGCATGACACAGGTACACCGTATAGGTAGCATAAGTCATGGTGACAATACTAACTTGGATGAGGATATAAGTAGGATCCCAAGAAGAGACCGAAGTGGTGGCACAACACCATTGGAGATGTCTAGATAGGTGAAATGATTGAGGGACGATCATCAAGAGGTAAGAGCAAACAAAAACCAAACATGATTAACTTTTCTCTAATGACCAATGTTCAGGGAGTTTATGAGCCACAACAATTCGAGGCAATAGGGAAACCTGGATGGGAGACGGCCATGGCAACCGAACATGAGAGTCTAATGAAAATAAGACTTGGGAGCTCACAGATCTTCCACTAGGGAAGAGACCTATCGGTTGCAAATGGGTGTACAAGGTCAAGTACAAGGAAGATGGCACACTCAACAAGTACAAGGCACAGTTGGTTGCAAAAGGGTTCTCTCGTCAAGAGGGCATTGACTATGAGACATTTTCTCCTACAACAAAGATGAGCACCATCCAATTATTTCTAGCCATGGCAGCACAATTTGGCTAGAAGGTCCATCAAATGGACATGAAGAGTGCCTTCCTCAATGGATATTTGGAGGAAGAGGTCTACATGCATCAACCGCAGGGGTTCCAAGTTCCAACGAAGGAGCATCTTGTTCATAGACAAAAGAAGGCTCTATATGGCCTGAAGAAGGCACCCAGGGCATGGTATATTAAGATTGACAAGTACTTGGATGAACAAGGGTTCCAATGGAGTCCTTCATACTTCAAACTATACATCAAAAACATTAGTAATGATATCATTCTACTAGTCATATAAGTAGATGGCATCATTATTACAGGTAGTAAAGCAAGTGCTATTGAACGGATCCAATCCAATATGAGTAAAGCTTTTGACATGACTGATCTAGGCCTCCTACACTACTATCTAGGTGTAGAGGCTTGGCAATGTCTCAAACAAAATATGCCAGGAGTTTGCTTGATGGGTTCAAAATGACAAAATTGTAAAATCTCATCTACACCTATGGAAAAAGGGTTGAAGCTTTCAACCAAGACTAACTCTAAGGTACTTAATGAGTCAGTGGGGAGCTTGATATACCTTACAGCCACTAGGCTTAATCTGAGCTACACTGTGAGCTTCATTTCCAAATTCATGACAGCGCGAAGGTAGAGCTTGACTTGAGCAAAGAGGGTGTTGAGATATGTGAAAGGGACACATTCGCATTCTATACAATATAATCCAAGACCCTAGGTTGTGTGGGTATACAGATTTAAATTGGACAGGTTGTGTGGATGATAGAAAATCAACTGCACAGGTAAACTCACATGGACCAACAAGAAGCAGCATATAGTAGCCCTTTCATCAATAGAAGCAGAATATTGAGGTGCAGCGAAAGGAGTGTGTGAGGCAATTTGGCTCAGGAGGATGCTTTCAACATGAAGATATAGTGGACAGAGCCAACACCCCTACTCTATGACAATCAAGGGGTGCTCAAACTAGCCAAGAATCTAGTCTTCCATGAGCGTACCAAGCATGATGAGATACACTACCACTTCATCAAGCAACATGTCAAGGATGGATCTATTGAGCTGCAGTACTGTCCCACAAAGGACCAAACTACAAACATTTTCATTGAGTCTTTGGGTCCTAAAAAATATGGAAAATTTTGAGAGAAGCTTGATATAGTTAGTAGATTGATGATTAAGGGAGGGTGTTAAAGTAAATGTCAGATTATAATGGTCAATTAGATATTAGACATAGGCATTAATAAAGTCACTTCAACTTTAGGTTATTTTATGTTTTTATGCTTTTATGCTTTATTTCAATTTTGTGTGTTTCTCAGTCTAGCCCACATTCATAAAGTGGATTGACTCAACTAGCTTGTAACCCTTTATAATCAAGCTTTCGCTTTCTCATTAATTAATGCAATCTTCGTTTCCTTTATTATATTGTGTTATCGTGATATGAATAAGGTCTACCACCATAATCCCACTCATAAAAATTGAGCAGATGTGTTTCCTCTAAAATGTCCACCCACAACTCCTTGATGTGCTTTTTTTGAAGATCGAATTGTGTTCATGTTCAAGTGCACATTTTCTAAGGATCGAGTAACCCACTTTATACAATTGTGCCTATATAAACTAAAATCGGTTGCTTTCATAGCTAATGCTTTCCTCTTTGAGTCAATAACTCCTTAAGGGCTTGACAAACGTTTTTATAGAGAAATAGAAACATCTTCAAGTCTTAGCAAACACAAATTTCACTCAAATTAAGTGTGCATCAGGTAGAGCATTTTAGATTCCACTTGGTTCTTCAATTGTTCCTAGATTATGTTAGTTTTTGGTTGCTCCAAGTTGTTCTCCTAGAAAGAGGGTGCATAACTGTTGATGGGTGGATTCCTTTGCAAGATGGGTGTGCCACGTGGGAGAGATTCCCTTACACCCCTTTGACAAATTCCTTACCCATATGAAGCTTGGCAACTTCTATTTTTCGTCAATGTAAGATTATGATAGATTCTATGATGGTTATGACAAATTCCTCTTACACATTATGACACATTTATGATAAGAATTACGCATGAGGAGAGATTCCTTGTTACATGTGGCAGATAATTCCTTTCATTAAGGATATTATTGTCCCTTACTTTTGTAACTACTCTTCCTTCTCTTGTCAATTTTGACTAATTAAGGGAGGGCACACTAGTTAGGCTTATATGTAGAGCGTTTAAGTAGAGTGATTCTACCAAGGAACTGCCTAAGGCTTCAAAGAAGCCACTGTAATCCTTTGAGGACAATGTTGTAACTTTTCTATTGCTTGAATGAGAAGATAGTGATCATGGTTCCAAACTTCCATTTTCTATCCACTATATTCATGTTGTTGATTTCTTATCTCTATCTATTTGTAGGGTTAATCTGATCTTCTGATATGCAGGGTCTACACTCTTTGAGTTCACCATTCAGCAATTATGCTTATGCAGATCTATCATTTCCATTAGTGTTCCCAATCTTTCTGTTTTAGTTGTAGGTAATTCTATGAGTGTAAACATGTGTATCATGTGGGATGTAGAATTACAACATGGTATTAAAGTTGTGCATATGAGATTCTCTAGATCCATGTATGGAATTGACTACTACCTGTGAGAGGGAGATGTCAAAGGATCTCTATGTGTGATGTCCAAACGACTCCAGAGATTGGAGTAATCTATGCCTTTGAGAGGCGCCAAGACTTGTGAGAGGTTATGTGTGAGATACTTGTGTAGCTCTAGTGATTGGATTGGATATGTGGCGTGAGATAGGCACAATGAACCTTGTTATCGTGCAATTTGTACTTTGATGGAAGGGAAAAGGCAAATGAAGACAAAAGGGCGTAATGGGAGACTGTCGTATCACTGTCACCTCAACAGGATGTATCTTTCTATTTAGGGTGGTAGGCCCAGAGGAGACGTCCCCGGTGACTTGGGGTTTTGAGAAGGCAAAGGATTAAGGCCAAGTAAAAGTTTTCCCTATCACAAGTCACCACCGATCAGAAAGTCCAGCTAAACAGCCAATAAAAGATAATAAGAACCAGAAATGTACCTGCTCGAAACAAAGCAACATGAAACTATATTTGCAAGGACACTTGCTAGTTAGTACTTCATATAATCGGGGACTTTCTCAATAAAAGCAATTGACTAATATATTGATGAAGTAAGCAAAGATGTATAGTAGCAATAATCACAATACGATACTTCACAATAAATGCTTCAAAATGAGCAAGAATGATTAATTATCAATATCATAACACCGACATTCATCAGAAGCAAGTATGCATTTATCCTTTCAATTGCTTAGAGAAGCTTTAATTGTTGCAAAGTATGACTATAACTCAAATGGATGATAGCAGCAATAAGGTTAGCATGTCAATCTAAACTAGGGTTAGAAGGTGTTAGTAGTTGTTCAAAGATTTTGGATGTTTGAAAGCTGTGATCAAAACACTCAAGCAAGAAGTCTTAGACCAGTGCATTCATAGGGCAAATGGAGTCAAAGGTAGCAGCAAGAATTGAAGGAGCAAGATGATAGTAGTAGGGCCAAAGACAAGAGGAATTCGATGGATGAAATGTTCGTAAGCCAAGGCTTCAACCATCAAACCCTTGCGGAAAACGGCTACTAAGGTGTAGGTAACCCTGGGCCTTAGTAGGTTTTCCTCCCTCTTTAGCTCAATGACAAAGTAAAAACGGCTAGGATGAAGAACAAGAGATAGGGTGTTGCAATGGCAAGGCCTTAGCAATGGCTTCAATAGAAAAGATGGCTCCTTGGCATAATCTATTAGGTAGAGAGCAATTAGAAAAAGGACAATAACATGTGCTTATTCCCTAGGGTTTAATCCAGCAATTTCATTAACAAAATGCAAGTAAAAGACTATAACCATTCAAGTAAGAGAAGGATTGCAGAAATTTACTCACATTCACCAAGTATTTATCAAGCCAAACCCTATTTATAAACTTTCCACCAAGAAAAATGCCAATTCCACCAAAACTAGCCCTCCTTCAACAAGTGCGCACTAGAAATTTCAGCCAAAAACCCTAAGAAGGGCAGAAGGGCACCAATTTCAAACCTCACCAAAGGGTGAGTGAAAGATGATCATAAAAAGAGAGTTTTATCTCTCTAATTATACAATAGCAATGACCTTTAATTTTATTTTAGGTCACAAAAGGCCGACATGGCCAAATTTACATCAAAACAATGTTTTACATTAAATGTCATAATTAAAACCCTAAATCAAGCAAAATGATGATGTCATGCCCTTTTAGGGTGACGTTAGGCCCTTTTAGGGCAACGTTGGCCTCCTGGGGTAAAACGTTAGGCCTTCTTAGGCCTCAGGAACCTGCCACACGTGCCACTTTGGCACATAACTGCCTCCCAAAACCTCCACAAGTGTTGGATGACAGCATGGGTGTCCTAGGTGACGTCATGGGCCTTCCAAGGCCTACGTTCTTGTGGAAAAGGAACAACCCCCCTGGGTACGAGTCTGCCAAGCTGCCTCTGAAGGAACGTCCTCCTCTTCTCCGGTGCAAACCCTCTGATCTGTCTCTGCCCCCTGCTGGGGTCTCAGCATCCATCTGGTGGGCTTTCAGCCCCATGGAGGTCCGAACTAATCATCTCCCCATGTGTATCTGTCCATAAGGGTACTTGTCCATCGGGTATGATCCTGAAACATCAACAGATACGCCCTCCATGGGCTCATAAATCACAAGGATCATAGCAATGTCAATCACATCTAATCATCAAGTTATTAAATATGTGCATAAAACCCCTTCTACTCGGACAAGTGCTCAAAGACATTATACTAATCTACAAGCCAAGTTTGGAGGAAACGCTAGGACGTCCTATTGGGCTAATGCTCACTAGATGTGGAGTGTTTCTGGGAGAGATCAAATCTAAGCCATGTGAGTGGATGAAGTGGATAAGGGATGTCTAGGCAAGGGGTGCAATGATAGCAGGGAAATGTATGGCTTACCTGTGGGTGCCTCTGTAGAAGGTGAGTTGCACCTATCATGGATGCAAATGTTTTCGAGCCCATTCATGCCTTTTGTCTTTATTTTATTGTTTTTTCTTCGAGAAGCTAATTAGGGGACACTGCCTTGGCGTGGTGACCAATGGTGGCAATGTTATCCACAAGCACTTCACGAAAATGAGAAGGTTGGCTCGTGATGAGACCCCCTTTCTCTTGGCTGTGCCACCAAGAGCCACTACCCCAACGTGGTGACCAGCTGTTGGTAATGTCATACCGCTACATGCCCATGGACCTAATAGGCTGGCTCATGATGAGACCCCCTATCCTCCAACTAGATCTTGTTTTATTATTTTTTATGGGTCCCTCTGTTTCTTGCTGAGAAGCTTTTTACTGCTTTCTCGGGGATCCCTGGGCGAAGCATCTCAATGTTTCATTCTTTGGCTTCTATCTTTTGCCAACTACTTTTACCCTCTGGGCCTTTAGCCCCTTCTTCCCACAAGGTAAGGTACAACCCTTAAATATTTGGCCAACCCAATGCCCGGACTAGTGAAATGGGATGGATGAGCGAGAGAAAGATGGAAAGTGGTAAGTATGGTGGGAGAGGACGATGGATTCTCATGAATCCCCCCAGTGGCAACTCAAAACCTATGGGCACAAGCTTACTAAGGCATCCTGTCATTCCCCCCAGATAAGGTCAAGTGGATAGGTATAAGATCCAAGCACCCGTTAGAAACAAAAAGAATTGAATGCACATATTCACAGGTTTTGAGAATCAGAGTGACACATACCATGATACCCGGACTCATTACCTCATGGAGCAAGATCCATTTCTGCTACAGGACCAGGCCGAGGTGATGGATGTTGTTGTTGTTGACAAAGTGGAGGCGTTGAAGAATGAGAACATGGGCCCTCCAGGGCCATGCTCAAGTCGATCTGGCTCTCGGTACTCCATGTCTGGGACCTGTGGTCATCGAGACATAATCTCCTTAGTTATCCCTAAACTAGGGGATAACAAACCTGTCATGGTTGATTTCATTGGTTAATCCACTTGTTGAAGTGTTCTAGGTTTGCAGGATGACAACTCTCAGTCTTAGAGAGTGTGACCGTCTATAGGGTGCTTCCAACTTGGCATCTTGGAAGTGTCCACTGCAAATATTGTTAGAGGAGATGGATCTTTGGGAGATTGTAGAAGGAAACAATGTTTCTCCGGCTGATGCTACTTTGTTGGCCACACATAAGAAGAGTGTTTCCAAAGCGAAGAGAATCCTTATGGATTCAATGAAGGACCATTTGATCCCTCGTATCATAGGGAAGTCAGCTGATCAAATGTATGCAATGTTAATCATTTGATCTCAGAGTGGGAATGTGTCCCAAAAATTGCTTCTGAAGAATTAAATCACTCATACACATGAGTGGCATAGACATGATATCTAGTTACTTGATGAAGATTATCGAAATCAAAGATCAGCACATGGCCATCAGGATGAAGGTCGAGAACAAGAATGGATTCTTAGAGCCCTAAGAATCCTTGGTGTAGAGTGTTTGTCGTCGTGAGTACATGTCTACTTTTTAGCAACTCTAGGATGCTTTGATCCAAGAGTAGACAAGAAGAGGAAAGGAGGACCCAAGCAAGGTCACAAGGAACATTCATGTTCATCAGAGCATGGGAAGAAAGACTTGAGTCATGAAATGTTTCAAGTGCCATAAGATGGGCCACTATGCACCTCAATGTCTAGAGAAGAAGAAGGCAATCATATGAAGATCAGTGGCAAGCATATGAAGACTAGCAGTGCTCTATAGTGCAGGTGAATCGAGATGGCTTACCGAGACATTAAAGGAAGCAATGCAAGTGGGAGCACTCGTGCCTACTTTTCGTGTGAGTCATCCACCTAGAAGATATCCTTCTTATATTGACGGAACGTCTTCTATCATTGATGAGAAGACTTCCAACTTTGAGGAGGCATTAGTAAAGCAAGTATGACATGATGCCATGGTTAAGGATTATAACTCCATCTTGAAGAATGGTGTACAAGATTGTGTCCAGACCAATGGGAGCATAGAGAAGTACAAAGCCAAATTTGTAACCAAAGGATTCTCTTAGAAAGATGGAGTTGACTATGAGAAGACTTTTGCTCCAACTGCAAGGTATATCAAAATAATCATGTCTATTGCATCAATTTTTGGTTGGCCTTTATACTAGATGGATGTAAATACCACATATAGGAGAATAGAGAAGTACAAAGCCAAATTCGTAACCAAAGGATTCCCTTAGAAAGAGAGAGTTGACTATGAGAAGACTTTTGCTCCAGTTGCAAGGTACTTCTATTAGAGTAATCATGTCTATTGCATCAAATTTTGGTTGGCCTTTATATTAATAATTAGATGGATGTAAAGATCGTTTTTCTAAATGGTTTGATTAAAGAGGAAGTATACATTAAGCAGCCTAGAGGTTTTGAGGTGCAAGGGAAAGATACCCATGATTCTAGATATAAGAAGGCCCTTTATGGGTTGAAGCAAGCACCACATGCATGGTACTCAAGAATTGATGAGTGCTTGCTAAAGTTGGGCTTCAAGAAGACTATAATAAATTCAAATCTTTATTATTTATATGATAAATCTTATTTCCTTGTTTTGGTCTTGTATGTAGATGATCTAATTCTTACTAGTAGTTATGAGAAGCTCATTGCATGGTGCAAGAAGTTGGCAAGCAAATATGACATAAAGGACATTGTCCTTATGCATTATTGTTTAGGTCTAGAGGTTTGGCAGGGTGCAGGTGAATTCTTCCTTAGGCAAGGGAAGTACACAATGGAGATTCCGAAGAGATTTAAAATGCTAGACTACAAACCCTAAGCCACTCCCATGGTGCCAAATCTGAAGTTATCTGCTGATTTAGATTTTGGTTTAGTAGACCCATCTTTCTATAGATAGTTGATTGGTTCCCTTATGTAACTTGTGAATACCAAGCCTGGTATTTGTTTTGCAGTGAATACTTTGAGCCAGTTCATGGTTGAACCTAGGCAGATTCATTGGAAAGATGCCAAACATGTGCTCAGATATTTGAAGGGCACAGTTCATTGTGGCATGAGTAATGCGGGAGATGGAAAGTTTTTGTTACATGGATTTGGAGATTCAGATTGGGCAAGAGATGCAAGCACAAGGAGAAGTACTTCCAGTTATTGCTTCACCTTGGGATCATGTACGATTTCCTGGTTCAACAAGAAGCAATCGGCAATTGCACTTAGTTTAGTTGAAGCAGAGTATATGGCAGCGCCATCTGCTTTTTGTGAGGCATTTGGCTTTGCAAGTTGATTGTAGATTTGACCAAACAAATGTTAGAGCCCATTGTTGTGTACTATGACAATCGGAGTTTCATCAAAACTCTCTAAGAATCCAATGTTTCATGATCGCTCCAAGCACATAGATATCGGTAACATTTCCTAAGAGAGAGTACAAAAGGGAGCTATTGTTTTTCACTATTTTCCAACTAATTCGCAGGTTGCTGACATTCTAATGAAACCACTTACAAAAGGGAAATTCAAGATTTTGAGAGAGAATCTCGGCTTGGTGGAGAACTCATTCCTAGCAAAGAGGGAGTGTTATTTTTTGGTTGCTCTGAGTTGTTCTCCTAGGAAAAGGGTGCATGAGTGTTCAAGGAGGGGGATTCCTTCACAGGATGAGTGTGCCATGTAGGAGAGATTCCCTTACACCCCTATGATAGAGTTTTTACATTGATGACACTTGGCAACATCTATTTTTAGTCAGTGTAAGGTTATTACAAATTCTATGACAATCATGGTAGATTCCTGTTACACAATATGAAACATTTATGACGGGAATTACACATGAGGGCAGATTCCTTGTTACATGTGGCCGATGATTCCTTTCATGAAGGATATTATTAGCCATTATTTTTGTAACCACTCTTCCCTCTCTTGTCAAGTTTGACTTAGTAAGGGAAGGCACACTAGTTAGGCTTATATATAGTTGAGCTTGAGTAGAGTGATTCTACCAAGAGTGTCGAAGGCTTGAAAGAAGCATTGTAGTCCCTTGAGGGCAGTATTGTAACTTTTCTATTGTGTGAATGAGAAGATAGTGATTGTTGTTCCAAAATTTTGTTTGATGTCCACTATATTCATGCTACTGATTTATTAAATCTAGTCTCTATCTGTTTGTAGAGCTCTCTCATCTTTTGATACGTGATATCTACACTCTTGAGCTCACCATTAAGCAATTGTGTTTATACAAATCTGAAATTTTGATTGTTGTTTCCTGTCTTTTTGTTTTACCTGTAGGTTATTTCTATGAGCGCAGATATGTGTATCAAGTGGATGTACAATTACGACATTTCAGACAGATAATTTGTCCACATATATCATGTGGATGTAAAATTTTGACAATTTAGACAGATTATTTGGACCCACATACAACCATCCAAATATTACCAGAACTTGAATGCTGATTATTGGAACAAAAGCAACCATCAACAAATTTGACCCTGATGGATTGACAACCCTGGTGATCTGTTTATAAAATAAGGGGATTAGCTAAAAGATGGTGTCAAAATTTCTACAAAAGCAAATACAATAGCTGGTACCTCCCTTTTTGCAGCCATATAATTCTTCTCAGCAGTGTTTACTTTCAACATGCATAGAATATAGGATGATCTTTATTCTTGTCACTTGATTGAGCAAGAATAATGCCAACACCAATGTTTGAAGCATCGACATGGACATATAATTGCTTCAACCGGTCCAGTAATTTCAAAATGGGGTCTTTGACAAGTTTCTACTTCAATACCTCAAGCTCTTCTTAGCATTGTTTCATCAGTTACATTCAATATTTTTCTTAAAAGCTTCACTCTAGAGGTCTTAAAAGGACTAAATAATGACAAATGACTTTTCAAATTTCAATAGTAACTTGTATGTCCTAATAAAAGTCTGACTTGAGATTGTTTCTTTGGGGGCTTAAGGCCTAGAATGACTTTGATTTTATCCATGTCGGCTTTAAGGCCATCTTTACAGAGTCCAGACAACATGACCTAAAAGGATGCCTATAGGTGTGACAAAAAAGCATTTACCAACATTTAAACATATCTGAATTTGTCAACATCCTTCAAGCTTCATTCTAACATGTGTTCGAGGATTTTAAAACAGGCTATATATGGTCCAACCATTAAAATACATAGCCATAAACTTATAGATTGACTCGTGGAAGAATGTTATAACAATTCAAAAAAATACTATAGGTGCACTTTCAAGTTTCAACTCCAATGATCCGACCCGCTCAGTCAAAGAACCCAATTTAGTGACTAAAAGTAGTCATGTGTCAATCCTCTTCTGCTATTTGTACTTGGTTATATCCAATGTTGCACAAGTTATATCCAATCTTTGAGTGCCACATGCTCACAGGTTTTGACTCCTATAGTCTTACCGTCATCCCATGGCATAATCCCACATAGATGCTTTCTCACACAGGTATATGAACCTGTGTAAGTTGTATGACAATGGAAGCATATTAATTTTGTGGTTCCACCCCCTTTCCCTCCCCCAAGCTTTGACACATACTTCCACAAGGATGTTGAGCTCTCTTTGGGCTTCAGTCCATCATCACTGTCAATTTCACTATCATCATCCCCTTCCATTTCTTCCTCCTCTCCATGGTATCCTACTTCTAGTTCTTCCTCATCATCACTGGTATTTCGACGTCCAAAAACCACTTTCATAATAAAAAATGGAACCAAAAGGATAAATCACATCGGCATACCCATCCTGCTTGTGAATCTTGAGAATAACTTGTTGCTTGCAATAGAATGATGGAGAAGGAGAAATGGGAAAGAGTGGGAGAAGAGAATATTCAAGCATTCAACATAGTAAATATACTAGTTTATTAAACAACATATGGAAAAAAATTAAAAACAAACAAGAGAGGCCTTTAGAGCCTACCTCTTCAGCTCTCCAATGGTGGTTGAATGTAACTATGGCAACCTTCAATCTTCCTTCCGATCTCTCACAAATAGCAGCCTTCAATCTCTTTTCCAAGCTCTCACAAATCTGCTCCTCAACAACTAGCAAACAACCCTCAAAACCCTAGCAAAGGTGAGTGAAAAGAGTGAATGAGAAATAGAATGAGAGCAAATGGAGTGAGTGAATGTTTTAAACCACCAAGGAACCCTAGCCATGCCTAAATCAAGCTTTTGGAACCTTGTCTTGGTTCCCACAAGCAACCAAAAGAAGTTGATTTCACCCTCTCGCGCAGGAGTGCTCAAGGAGCATTTTTTGATCTCCCAAGAGCATCTTACGAGCACTCCCTAAACAGGCAAGGAGCATTTTTTTAAGGGAGTGTTCAAGAAGAGCACTCCCAAACAATGCTCCCAGGAGGGGGCGTTCAAGAAGTGCACTTCCTGAATGCTCCCTCTGGGAACGCGCTTCGGGAGCAAAGCGTTTGGGGGGGGGTTCCCCTGCAACGTAGTTCTAACCCTTCTTTGCAACCTGTTGTTTGTTTCTTTTCTCCTAAAGCCCAAATAGCTTGTTGTATATTAGATTAGTTTAGTTCAATCCTAGATAAGGGTTTTCACCTGCCTAGGAGGCTTCTAGTAAAGGTTTTTCATTTTCCAGGCACAAGTATTTGACGTTGAATGAGATAGCATGGAGAAGTTGTGACGAAAATAAACCCTAGGATCTCTTCCCAATTGCTTGCACACCATAGAAATTGGGTTAATCAATCTAATGCTTCTTGTTTTCATTGTTTACATTGAGTTGAAGGGTTGGTTAAGTTGTATTTGTTATTACATTCCTTTAACCTTGTTGTAACTACCAAGCTACAGGTTTGAGGTTGCTTCTGTGGACATATGTCAAGAAACCATCAAATGGGAAAGGAAGAAAGCAAAGAATATGCAAAAAATATGCATAACCACTTCTCCAAGAGCTAAAACCAATGTTGCAAACATTGTGTCAGTGAATATATCACCAAGGGTCCAGAAAGAAACTTATCGATAACATTGGGGAAAATATCAGAAAATATTGACAAACTTAAAAAATATATAAAAATATTCAAATTTTTAAACATCTAAAGCAACCCCCTCCCTCTAGCCCTTTTATGGGCAAACGTAACAGTGAATAACCCCTTTCAACTTTGTTCTCAATCCCCTGCTTTCCCTCTTCAAACTGAGCAAATATATACAAAAATCTGCTGACTCAGCCGATATTTTCCAATTTCTTCCGCTATTTTGCGAAAATATCGCAATATATTCAAATTTGAAAAAATGGCGATTTTTCTGACGACAATACCACCTAGCTGAGAGAATAGCGATATGTCATGATGTTGTCAATATATTGTTGATATTTGCAACACTGGTTAAAACAGCTCACAAACCTGCAAAATCAAACTCTCCACCTGCAAAAAATCACCCTGTGCCTCTGAAATTTCACTCTCCAAACCTGCAATAACACCCTGCATTCTCCAACATGTTCACAACTGAAACTGTGCAAAGAAAGAGAGACTAACCCTCTTTTTATAAGTTGATTTTCATTTTTCTTCTTAATCTGTGCTTTCTTTAAGATTTTGCCATTTTCTTTGTTTTATGTTTGTAAGTGGGCCTCTCAAACATGCAATTTTTTTGGATGGAAATACTTGAAACAGTGTTTACTTGGTGAGAAACGTTACAATATTTCCAGAGTGTTTCCAGGGTGTTGTCCCCATTTCCATACCATAAACATTATCAGGTATGGGCGTCGGGAACACCAGGGTGGCTAGGGAGGAGTTTCCAGTTACATAGCAATTTTGGTATGCATTTGTAGTCATTTTGAAAATGAAGATAATATTTACAACCAAATAGAAAGAAAATTATTATATCAATATCCAAATGTCCAAAATCTATCGTTGGGACTGGTATGTACATACATTTCTTAGGCATCAATTGAAAAGTCATTTATATCCTGTAAAAAGTGCAACTCAACTTAGTGAGGTAAAACAGGTTTTGGTATCTAAAAACTAGTCATTTATATCCAGTAAAAAGTGCAACTCAACCTAGTGAGGTACAACAGGTTTTGATGTTATCTAGCTAGAGTACCCATGCTATACAAACTAGCGAATCATACTGGTGCCAGCTAAATAATATCATATTCCAATCTGATTCAAAACCTGCAATGGTGCATGGTTTTAAGCCTTTAGTCAGCATTTTATGGGCCAAATTTCAAGACATTGCAGTTCCATTAATAGGCATTAACTTGATATAAAAATATGACAAATTACAGAACAGGATTGTATATTCAAATATTGCATTAGGAACAGAACAATTTTAGATGGATTATTGGTTTTCACATCACAATCCCGTATTTGGCTGATTATTAAGTATGGTTTATCTGCTAAAATCTAATTGGCAACACATTTTAGCAATGTATAGGATAAACCCAATGTAATGGACGATGGCAGGTGCATGGTTGGTAGATGTTCAAATAGATTAAAATTAAAGAGAGATTATTCCAAGTGGGATTATATAAACAGTTATGGTTCGAAATGCATCAGAAAAATGAGCATTTACATATCAAATAGTACTTTGGATCACTGCATGCAGAGGGTTTGATTACTAAAAATTTCTGGTTAGGGTTTAGTTAACTTTCAACACCTGGATTTCTTGATTAAGCTATGTAAGCTGCTTTACAAAGTTAAAGGTTCATTTCAATAATAATGCTGTTGACTCTCTCTAAACATCGAAAGATGTATTTTAGATTCATCTTCAATGCCAATAAGTTAAAAGCTAATAGAATTCAGCTTCACCTGGTGCTAGAGCTGGACATCAGTGTCCATAAATTCATCTATGGAAACATAAAACATACTATATATTGATGGTAAACTTTATAGACTTATCTAGCAAATGATCCAAAAGTTTACCAAGGTTCATCAAAAGTTCAAAATCCATGATTATATTAGGTGTGCATGCATGTCTGAAGGTACTAAACACCTATCATCTGCAACCACTTTGTGGAGATTGTGGCCTCATTTCTATGGTGAGATTGCACCATGGTTAGCCCGGTGGGTTAGCTCAAGTGGTTGAGTGCTGTGAATTACAAGCAGGAGGTTGCAGGGTCAAGTCCCCAAGCTGACTGTCTCTGGATATTGTGGGCCTCACTCAATATCCCCACTGGTTTAGGTTTGCTAAAACAGCAACCAGCCGGATTACCCTAGGTACCATCCTCAGAATGAGGGAAAGTGCCAGGTGCATTTCCCCAGAAAGTGCATTTCACCGATTCAAAAAAATGAGAGAGATTGCACCATGGTTACCTTTTTGCCAATGCTATCGAACCAAAGTTTCAAACTCAATTACCAAAAATAAACCAGAACTATCTTTAAGCTTTAGCTATGAAATGAAACTACTAGATAGAAATGAAAATGAGAACACTACCTTTCTACCACCATTCAGTTGCTGCCTCACAACTTGTGCCAAACTTAGCTGCAGAAAATTATTCAAAACGGAACTCAAGTGAGCATGCCATCCATCATGTATCAAATTTCAGAGTTTACTTGGATGAAACCGAAAGAAAGGAAACCGACCTGCATTGTAGTAAATTCCTGAGGTGAAACTGCCGTTTGGTTCAAACTTGAACTGGGCTGGCAGACATTAGAAGACAAGACTGTTTCTCCAGTTGATTGGGAGTTGTCGTCAGAGTTTGCTGTTGGTGAATTTCTTCGTTTTTCTAGTCTCCTATGGTGTCCTCCAGGAGATTTCAGGTACTTCCACGTAAAAACTATAGCAAGAGCAAATCCTGCAAGGGCTCCAATCGAGCCAGCATTCTGGAAATTGCAATAAATTCAGTACAAGGTCAGCCTCTACACGTTAATGAATTCAAATTCACAGATGAAAGACTAACAAAAGGACGACAATTGAAGTCAACCTTCCAAAGATCCATATCAGATAAACCAATTTTCGGTAGTCCACATAATTGTGTAAGTTACTAAATTTTTACTAGGTTGTTAATAATATCTTTCATCTTACTAGGCTACTAAGAATCAGCATATGTATCAATCTCCATGTCTCCAAAGAGAATTAGTTAAAAAGAATATCTTCATAAATTAGTTGATGAAATAAACAATGCAATTTTCCTACAAGACGACACTAAACTAGATAAGATGAGATAAGTTTATTAATGTCCAACAAATGACCACAAAAGTAGGTCAATGGGACTAAAAGAGACATCCAATGTAAGTACACAGTGGGAGTGCAAAAGCAACTCCTAGATAAAGAACTAAGTGTCTAGCTAAAAGCTAAATGTTCTAGCTAAGAAAGGATAAAAAATAAGGTGCAGGTACAAGAGAGAAGCATGATAGGATATAGAGGACAAGCTAATTTGGTCGAAGAATACTGCATTGGGCATTTACACTCCAAAAATTGGTCATAAGGCATTATGTGAAGTCCATGGTTTGGAATCCCGAATGCGGGTGTTAATGAGGAGGGAGGATAGTCGGACGAGTCGTATTTGGCTCGTGTTGATGGGGAGGAAGCGCAAGAGCCTACCTGCCATTGTTGGAGTGATGGAGGATGCATTAAATTATGAGGTAAATGAAACCAGGGGAGAGAGCATGCGCTACCAGTGGATGAAGCCGGCTTTTTCAGGCGGAAGAGTGATGGTTGGAGTCAGGGAGGTGTTGATATTATGGTAGCTGCGGGAGGTATTAACCTCCACATGTAACCTTTAACAAGACTAGAATATTCCGGAAAGCAAGAGAAACCCTAAAACGTTGGATAATAACCCTAGGAGACAAGTCGATTAAAGAGAATATTTAATATTGAGTTATTAGCCTCCAGAAAGAGAAGTTGGCCAAGTCAAGTGAGATAGAGCAGTATAAATAGAGGGCGCTAGAGCTCATTTGTCACTCTCACTCTCACAACTGCATAAGAATAGTGGTGCGCAAGTTTGGAGAAGGAGTGCAGCTACAGTTGGTATTTTGGTTTTTGGTTGGACTTTCTCTTGGTTATTGTTTGAACTTTCTGCTTGGTCTTTGGTTATCCTTGCTTGGTGCGCTAGCCTTGGAGAAAGGTGTGCTACCTTGGTTGGCTACTGGATTGCTTCCGGAATTATTCTATCTATCAAGGTTAAGGTGCTCAGGGGTGGCCTTTGTGCCTATGGTTGGGTGACAATATTGCTATATTGTTTATGGTGAAACGAGCACACCTATTTTTCTAACAGGTTATGGGCCCACACTATCTTCGAACAGTCTAACCGCTGGAAGATAGATTGGGAGGATTTGCTCAGTTGCAGTCAAAGTTTTGTTGCAGACGAAACCCTAACCCCCTTGTTGAGGCACCTTAAGTGAAGAGCTTGACCTAATTCCTGGATAGCCTAGTGCGCCCTAGCCTAGCACACCTCCTGGTACTCTCAGCAAGCCAAGGCGTCAAGTTTGAGTTTCTAGTCAAAGTCAAAGGTTGACCAAGTAAAACCAGTCATGACTTGCTCTATGAAGTCAAAAAAACAAGCTAGAAGGGTCTTCTAACTTCAGAGCATGGAAGACAAGGATTGACCTCATCCTTGCCAAGAATAAAGTGTTGGATATCGTGAAAGGCAAGATCATGGAACCACAATTTGAAGCAGGAAAAGAGAAGAAACCTCAGAACGTTGCAGTTATGGAGAAGTTCAAGGACAATGACATCAACGCTATGAGTATCATAGTGGGACTCGATAAAAGACCACTTGATACCCTACATCTCTCATCTTGACTCATCTAAGAAGATGTGCGATGCCCTAACTAACCTCTTCTCAGTCATTAATATTGGACAAGTGATGAGTCTAAAGAATGAGCTCTGTGACATGAAAATGAATGATGATGACAACATAACATCATACTTTGTAAAAATCTCTCAACTAAGAGATCAACTACAAGCTATTGAGGAAATCTTTCCAGAAAAGGAACTAGTAAATATCGTACTCAATGGTCTTCCCAAGACATGGGATGCATTTGTCGCAAGCATGAACACAAGAACGGAGTATCCCACATTTGAAGAACTTTGGACTTATTGTGCACAAGAAGAATCAAGGATTAGTGCAAAAGAGAAATCCCAAAAGAAAGATGATGATCAAGCATACACAACAAAGTTCAAGAAATTCAGGAATAAGAAGAAGTTTGGTTCAAGGAAGAAACCAAATCAAGAAAAGAATATGTCAAAAATACAATGCTTCAACTGTCTAAAATATGGTCCCTACAGGAACCATTGTCTTGAGTTAAAGAAAAGGAAGGAAACACATGAAGCAACAGTTGTCGAAGAAAAGGAACCCTCAAAGAAAGTTAAGCAAGATGAAGCAGACTTCTTCTTCTAGTCAAGGTAACAATATTCTTCTATAACATAGTTCTTGTACATACCATGTTTACATAGTTCTTGTACATATCATGTGTATCTATTTCTTAGAAGATAAGATGGTCAGTGAAACAATACCTATGGAAGAATAACAAGAT
This sequence comes from Picea sitchensis, assembly GCA_010110895.2. NCBI lineage: Eukaryota > Viridiplantae > Streptophyta > Pinopsida > Pinales > Pinaceae > Picea > Picea sitchensis. Next base: position 270,762 of record SNQJ01S0014063.1, read on the forward strand.
AAGGATTGATATTACGATGACTACAAGTCAAGTAATGTACACGAAAAAGATGAAGTACGTTGACAATCTTTGGTGACAAATTCTTGAGGAATCTATTATATAAATAACAATTGCCAGATAAGCCGAAATCAGAATCAAACTTGAAGAGATCCAGAAGGAGTCAAGCTAGAAAGAAGTCAGTAATCAAGAGGAAACTAGAATAATACTTGTGACACTTTGCAAAAAGCAATAAGGATGCAAACGGAAGCATGGACTCTCTTAGATGGAGGGAGTTGATTGCAGAATTCCAAAAGAAGAGCATGCATTCACGCATGAACCAGAAGAAGAAGTCTTCTTCGAAAAGAAGCCTTGAATATCCTTGGTTGTCCATCTACATCTATGTTCCTATGATGAAAGGAAGAAGTTGGAATCTTTAGGAAGGAAGGGCATGGAATCTATAGAGGACTCCATGGACCCCAAAGTTAAAGAGGAACATGAGGAACAACATGAAGATTACAAGAAAGAAACAAAAGCCAGAACAACCAATTATTATACCGAGAATCATAAGACTACATGCATGGTTTCAACCCACTAGGAGCAGTCAAGCAGAAGGAATGGAAGTTGTGATGAAGAATAGTGTATGTAAGAAATTGTGAAAAAGACTTATGAATGGAAGTGTTGACCACCTATTCAACTAGGAGGTCAACTCCATGAACCATGAAGATATGCATCATCAGATGCAAACAAGTCAGAGACTATTTGGTTCTACAGGGCAATTTTAGCCTCAGCACACATTTTTGTAAATGGAATTTCCGCTCCCCTGCGTGGGATAATAATGTAATAGGTCTGCATGGATCATAGTTAGGCCAGTTAACTTAGGATTTCTTCATTAGGAGAGTTCCTTTCATTGAGTGTTTTTTATCCTCGGGTTATTAATTTGGCCTAAACAACCTTATTAATTTCCCTTGAGTTTTTCACTCCCACTATTAATAAATCCTCCAAAGTGGTGAAAGGTGTTCTAATGAAGTCATCCTCTGGTAGCTAGTGTTTAGGAATGATATAAATGACCATGTAAGACAACTCAAAAAGTTTCGCGGAATTTCGTCGAGTCTAGATAGGTTTTTTTAAATTAATTAAAATTTCCTATGGTTGGAAATTTAATTAATTAATTTTGATAAATATTGTAAAAACTAGGTCCTTGGGTTTTTGATAGGGGTATTTGTGCTCAAAAGAAATGGAATGACACCCCCTACATCCTTGGAGCAAGTTTCAACTCAATCGGACAACTTTTGCTAGGTGTTTGTCCACTTAGGAGTCTTAGTCAGATAAAAGCAGTTTTAATTGCTAACCCAAGACATGGGAAAAATGTCAATTTTGTAATAATTGAATAATTGGAGTGAGGTAAAGGTGAATAATGATGAGAGAGACATATCCTAACCTACCCAACCCCTTTCCCGACCTTTAATTCACCCCCTTAACTCACCCTCTCACTTAAAGCTTGCACCCCCCTTAGGAAATGCGCCCCCCTTTCATGTGAGATTTAGAAACTCACTTTAAAGTGAGTTGTGGGCCCCTCCCTCATGAGGTAAGCCCCTCCTAGACCTCACACGTCCCACATGGAGTGTGTTCCACACACTCTAACACACATCCACCAAGAAAGCTCACGCCCTCCTTGGGATTTGCACCCCTCTCTGGCAATAAAGTGGAAACATCTTCCAGGAAAGCGGAAACTCGCTTTTAAAGCAAGGTGTGGGCCTTTCTCTTGGCCAATGCGCCCCTTTTAGCTTGCCACATCACCCTCCGCCACACTCCACCTTCTATTCTCTTAATAACCTAAAAGTCATGCGCCCTCCTTCCTTGGGCTCATCTTGACTTGGATTTTTGACAAATGGCAAAGATCCAAGAGGGGTCTCTTTGCCTCTCAAGCTATAAGTAAGACCCTTCTCTCATTCATTCAACACCATTCTTCTAAGTATTGTTATGCTACCATTTTCTTACCATCTCCCTCTCTCTCTCTCATTGTCATCTTGCTTCATTTCATTTTTTCTTGAAGAGCTTGGAGCAACTTTGTTGTTACAACCTCTTCCATTGGTAATAAAGAAAGGCTTTGGCGGAATCGTGGAGTTCAAGACTTTGTCTGGATGTTCCATGCTGTTATGAGGTGATATTGTTATTGTTTTGAATATTTATGTGGAATATTGAATATTTGCTTGAGTAAATTTTGTTTACTTAGCTAAGTCAAGCAATAGTGTAGTTGTTGGCTTATATGTTTTGCATGTGCCTATGATATAAACTATGTTGTGTTATTGATGCATGCTATACATTATCTATTCTTTTTCTCACATTTTGTTCAAGATTTGCAGGTCATCTCAAGAAGCATTGTTGGGATAGATTCGAGCAAGAATCTACCTTCATTGTTCACCTAAACTTCATGAGTTTTTCCCATCTCTTCTTCTGTTCTTATCATATACAGATTTTGGATGCTAACACTCTAGGATAGGTCATTTCAATACATTATATTTCTGGTTTTTATATGTGGGAATTTTTTGTTGCAAAACAGAAATTTTCTTAACGTTTGTGAGTGTGTTGCAGCGTTTTCAGCAAGCAATAGCTTGCTGATTTTTACAAGTTCTCGCCAGGTCAAGGGTGCATGCTGCATGTTTTCAGTCACAACACATCTCCAAAGACCCCCCTTCGAAAGTGGTAATAAAATTCCTTCTTTCTCCTTTTATCTAAAGCATTGTAAGCAAGCCCAAAGGAGGGTCCCCAAGTGGTTTGCCTTCTCTTTGATTTCAGTTTTTTCATTTTCAGTTTTAGTTTAGTTTATTTTCTGTTTTTCCTCTATAGTTTAGCTAGCTTAGTTGTGGGTTTCTAATATGCATGCTAATGGTTAAAATTATCTAGAGTAGATCTCACACAACCAATGCTAGTTTAGGCCCGTGGAGGCATAAGATACAATCTTTTGTTTTTCGTTATTTCCTTGCATGCTCTCATTTCTAAAGCTTTAATCTTCAACATTTGCATGCAAATATGGGTGTCTCTTAAAAGAGTAAATCTATCTTTCATTTCCGCAAGTTATTTCAAGTTCTTCACGCTTTACATGCAATAATTTCACGGTTTAAGAACTTAACCTTCAATTTCGGTTTTGGGCCCATTTGGCACCTTTTGAGCAAGTACAACTCATCGTAATTCACTCAAACAATTTAAAATACTTAGTTCATAGGTTTAACAACTCATTAGACTTAATAGGGCACCTTTACCAACCATCTTCGCCGTTTAAAACGAGAACTAGAGGAAGCAACGGAAAGGTGATAGGCCGGGGACGGTCTTATGGCGCAAAGCATCCTTTTCCGGGAGTACTCTTTTTCTTGGGCTGACCTGTGGAGCTAGGGTAGGCCTCGTTGCCATACTTCTTGAGCACCCAGCAATTACTCGGTAACAGGAGGTTACTCGGTAACAGGAGGAGGAAAGTATTGGATTAGCACTTGGATAGGATTGAATCTCATTTAACAACTTTAATCAATCCTTAATCCGCATTTTGGGCAATCTATCAGTGATCTACATTTACACTTGCAAGCACATTCATTTCATATCTTACGTTTACATGCAAGCAATCTTTTGTGGATTAATTATCTAAGTAGTTATATATCTATGTTGGGAACACTTTCATTTTCAAGTATATTTCATGTATACTGTTGTTCCTATATTGTGGTGTGATCCTTCAAGAAGTTGTGCATCCTCCTGGAGGCACTCTCTTGATTGGGTCTTGAGTGATTTTTGTATGCCATTGAGAGCAGTCCAATAGAGTAAGATCTATTGTGAGCATGTCA